>CM060911.1:132572624-132657624 GCA_030737875.1 Allium sativum | reverse complement strand
AATATTTGTTTGTTATGTGAAGAGTTTTTTTATTGACGTTTAAAGCAATGGAGTGATATTTTGCATCGACGGCCAGAAACAACCGATGCAAAATAAAGATGCGTCAAAGACAATGTCCCATATATAGCATCGGTCGGTAGCAACAACAAGTGGTGCAAAAACATATTTTTGTCACCAGTTTTTACTAGAAACCGATGCAACATAGTAACTAGTTTTAAGTTGAAAACCATCCTTTTGCACCGGTCATTGCTAACAACCAATGCATAATTACAGTTGTTGCATCAGTTCTGAAACCGATGCAATTTTTTATCTTATTACATCAGCTGCATATGCATCGGTTGCTGAACTAATGCAACAGGGGGATAAACAACCGATGTAACTGACCTATTTTGTAGTAGTGATGTTTACATCATATTTGAAGTAAGCAAAAAGAGATCGAGATAAAAAGGGTTTTATATTAAACTAGAGTTTTTGAAAATGAGGTTTATAAAAAGGGTGCGAGCCTAAAACGTTGATGTTCCTTAATAATGAGATTAAGTAAAGTAAATGGAATTGAAACGAGATTTTTAAAGGGGGAAATGGTTTAAAAGCAAACGTTTTGTACATGTGAATGGAGTTAAGGAAATTAGAAACTGACTAGAGATTAGTGGAGTTGAATGACTTCTTTGTTGTCGATCTGATATTGGTTTCGGCCTTCGGGATTGATATTTAGGAAGTTGTTCTCTTACTAGTTTTCGGTTAGAGACTAATGAATATTGAAGTAACGGGAATAGGAAGCGAGTTTGAAAATAAAACGATATTTTCGAGATTTAAAAAATTTACGAGATGAGTTTGAATAAGTTTATTTAAAGGGGAAGTGTTAGTTATTGTTTTCGAGAAATGAAACTAAAAAGTTTTTGTAACAACGTTTGAACCAAAGTTGGAAATATATGTATGATTAATCCTAATGTATTTAAAGTTGCTTTGAGAATACTCTTATAATATAATAAGAAGTAAATTCAGTGTTTTAAAATATTGAAGGATTGAGAAGTTTAATTTGTTTTGAAATTAAAAAGGCCAAGTAATGTTGAGTACTGAAACGGTAAATTCATTTTATTTTTATGGTTGCGTGGTTGTTTAATTGATAGTTAAATAACCTACTATCAAATCTGGCCAATATGATTAATGGTACGGAAAGACCGGGATCAAATTTATATTTGAAAACCATTCCGAACCAACAAATGTGAAATCGTGGAGGATGCTGATTGAAGACAGGGAAGTTAAAGACCGTGGTTCATAAACGGAAGGGCTACTAGATAAATTCCTCTGATTTGCGACCATAACATTTTAATGGTAATTCGATTGTGATAGAATCTGCGGATTTGCAAGGACAGCTCGCTACTGCTCTATAAGGTAATTTAAGGATGCAGTAGGAGAGTGCCCTCGGTTTGTCCAATCCCAGGACAACTTGTATGGACGGATGCCTGATAGAATATTTCCAAAGGTGTTTATCCATCAAAAGTCACGCACTAGTTAATGGGTCGAACGTAAGTCAAAACTATGGATCAGGCACGAGCATGCTTTGAACCATAAAGTCACTCGAACGAACACAAGGGTCGAACACTCATGGTCGAACAGCTCCGGGATCAAACGAGCACAAGGATTGGAAGCTCATGGTTGGTCGAACAACTTAAGGGCTCAAATAGCTATAGGGTAGAACATAGCTGAGACGTCATGGACGATCGAACAACATAAGGCTCGGTCACGCTCAACCGCGTCAAGCGCCCTATGGTCGGTCATATAACATACAAACGGACAGTGGAACGAGCACAATAAGGGTGGAACACACATCATTTTGTTCGTATGAGCATTAGCAGTCGAACATTGTAATGGGTCGAACAAATGCTGGTCGAGCGAAAATAAGGTAATGAAGCTACAGGGTCGAACGAGCATTATTTGATAGGACACGACAGGGTGGCTCGAACATCCAGACTCGGTCGAACAGGGTCGCATGAGTATCCATGGTCGGTTAAACATGACTTCGAGCAGAAAACTGGATACATCTGTTAACAGTTGGCAGTGGCATTTACGTAATTGCTTGTATGTTCGACCCATAGTCTGCGTATACACATTTCATGTAACACCCCACCTCCGCCAGGGTGGCTCTTGCAAGCAACTCAGACTTTGGTGGGGCGTTTTAAAAATAAGGTAAACATGCATAATGATATAGCAAGGCAGGACATGACATATATATATGTAAATAAGCAGAGTAAGTAAATAAAACAGCGGAAGATTTATAAACCATTTCAAAACACAAGTCTGGTACATCAAAATGTCAATTTCCCAAAATTATAAGTCTAGATAAATACATCATCTGATAACTGAAATACATAAGTACTATCCCCAAATAAGAGTGATAAACCATAGCGGCTCAAGTCCAAAGCATACTTGAGCTATCCAAGGAAGCAGCTAAAATCCAAGCTAGGCTCCAGTATTCCCTCCCTGAGAACCTGGGGGGGGGGGGGGGGGGAAACGGAAGAAAAGAGGCGAAAGAAAACAGGTCAGTCAAAAAGACTGAGTAAGCCCTGCTACGATCACTCTATAAACTAATAAAGTTAACATCATGATGGAAACTGAGATGATCATAAATAACAACATACTAGCCTGATAAACTAACTACAAGATAGATAGAGGTGTCATCGCATAAACAAAGCTAAGTTTTTGCACCACGGTGTACTAGCAAACCAACATAACAGGTATTGATCCCTCAGCCCAAACTTTGGCCCAATTACATGAAGTGACCTTAATATAAGGTCCAACCCAACGGTCTAGTCGATCGGCTCCCTATAAGCCTAACACGTCAAGTGTTGATGTCCATACGGCCCACATATGGTTGTAGTTAGACTGTGTTGGGTCCACTTTTGGGTGTATCAAGCCCTCGGGTGTCACCCCAGACACTTAAGCAGTAATGCACAGCCCTAACCTACTGGTACCCGTGCCTCGAGTTTGTCCAACACCGGACTACGTGCACGTCCGTAGCCCGCCTGGACCCGCACCGCTGTACCACTCAGCCATCGCCTTTTGGTCGCTTACATCCGTCCAGTAATCGTGCCCCGCCCTAGCCTAGTCCTCTAGGGTTGTGATGATACCAAACTGGGATTACTGCCGGAACAGACCACGCTGCTAGGGTTTCTAAGAGGGTTAAGTGTGATTTAACCCTTCTCTAATCATGGATTAATTGGTTAAGCGTAACCGACAGTTCACAACTTAACCCCATTTCAATCCCTCGAATCCCCAAATTGGTTAAGTATTAGTGGACCCTGACTTAACCCTAATCATGAGGCATTAATTAACTTAATGCACCTTAACCTCTCACATTAGACCTTTGTTGTGGTTACTAGTTAGGCCGGGCGGGTCCGGGTAGGTTTACACCACAACTTAGTCTAACCTCGGGTTTTGGCACCACATGACCAACTTCTCACATTGGGTCCTATTGTTTGTAGCCACTAGTTAAGCCGGTCGGTTCCGGGTAGAATTACGCTACAAACTCAACCCAACCTCGAGTTGGCCACACTTATGTTTTCTAAGTGTCATGTCCACTTTATTTCAAAACATAATTACAAGTCAACAAATGCTTGGGTAGACCTAACTTAATAGGTAAATTCCCAAGGGGTAGACCTAACTTAATAGGTAAATTCCCAATCTTATATTTTCATGTATTTTAAGTTTACCCAAACCCCCAACGTCATTCTATCGCTTACATATTCGTAATAACGCATAAAGGATAGGAAGAGGGAACTTGGCACAACATACATGATAAACTTGCACAACAATCATGCATAACATGTTAGACTTGTACAACTTAGCATAGTGAACTTGCATATTACCATAAACATGCATAACATGTTAAACTTGCATTACTTAGCATAGTGAACTTGCATATTACCATAAACATGCATAACTTGTCAAACATGCACAACTTGTCATTTTAAACTTGCATGAGCATGCATAACTTGTCAAACATGCACAACTTGTCATTTTAAACTTGCATAAGCATGCACAACTTATTAAACATGCATAACATGGCATAATGAACTTGCATGAACATGCATAACTCATTTAACTTGCAAATCATGGCATAGTGGACTCGCATAAACATGCATAACTTATTTAACTTGCAAATCATGGCTTGATGAACTTGCATAAACATGCATAACTCAATAAACTTGCAAATCAAGGCTTAGCAAACTTGCATAAACATGCATAACTTAATAAACTTGCAAATCATGACTTAACAAACTTGCATAAACATGCATAACTCAATAAACTTGCAAATCATGGCTTAGTAAACTTGCATAAACATGCATAACTTAATAAACATACATAAATCCCAACTTGCATCACATATTAACTTTAGAGTTTCTAAAATGAAGGTAAGAGGGCTTACAACGCTTATGCGAACTCAAATGAGTATAGCAAATGTAAGAAACCCCTTATGCAACAAAATAAAATCCCAAAATGCAAGCAAACTTGATCAAGACTCCTCCTTTATGATGCCAATAGAGAAACAAGCCTTTAATGCAAGCTAAGGAGGATCATACAAGCCTAAATATACTTGTATGCATGGAAAATCACTTAGGAATTAATTTAGGAATTGTATGAAGAGGGTGGAGGCCATGAGAGTTTGGATTTTGCCATAGTTTTGTTGCTAGAATGAATAATGAGTGATTTAGGGTAGGTTAGGGTCTTATTTATAGATTAGGCTAGTGATTTGAACCATAGGATTAACCCTAGATTCAATTAGGTCCATCAGATCTCGGAACTCTCTAGAACCAAGCCCCCCTATCAAGCCCAAATCAGAAATGGTGCACCAGGCCAAACAGCCCGGGCACCCCCTGTCGACAGGGCTGTCGACAGGGCTGTCGACTCCCTGGGCACCCTGTCGACATGCCTGTCGACATGCGGGTCCCGGCGGGAGTTTTTCCCGCCTGCGCCAGTTTGCCTTAACCCCTTGTTTTTAATTTAAAATTTAAATCTGTTTTTACTTAGGATTTTTCTGAAAACTTCAATGGGCCTTAACTGGGTCATACGGACTCCGATTTTCGAAAACTCGGACTCTATTTCGCGTATTTTTCTGAGACGAACGCAATGGCATAGCCCGTTTCCCTTGATTCAGATTTTTAAATTAAATTCTGCCTCGTTTTTCATTATTACAGGTTGTTGAAAATACGGGTTGTTACATTCTCCCCTCCTTAAAGGATTTCGTCCCCGAAATCTTCAAGTTAGGAAGAACATATCCTACCATCCAACATCCATCTACTCAAAACATCATCCACGAGCAATCATTGTCCTTAAAGGATTCTAAATGTGGTATGAACATATGCAAAAGTGTGTGTATATGTACTTACCTAATGCAAAAATCAGGCGGTTACTGATACAGTAAACCTCCTTAATGCATATGTATGTAAATCAGGCGGTTACTGATACAGTAAACCTCCTTAATGCATATGTATGTCAGTGAAATGAATCCATATGTATGCAAATTCCTAAATTCATAGTATCTATATGAGTGCACATAACATTCATCCATATGCAACATCCATGTGGTGGCACAACAAGTTTCAATCATGAATAAGCATAAACACTCATGCATATGCAACATGAAGAGTGTGTGAGCCGATCTAGTGCCTAATGTGTATAATGCATCCACGAGTAACCACTTGCAAACACTTGCAACCACTTGCAAACATCAAGCATAACATGTTTCAAATACATGTTTCATCCAAAGGGTTTCTACCTAAGGTTCTCATGACAAGATAGACACGATAAACTAGATAAACTAGAGAAACTCCTTTTTGGATTACAAGAAATCCATTCAAACTTTGACATATAGTACTAACCGATGAGTCTTAACCCCCTTATGAAGTTTACAACAGAAATAAGATCGAGAATGGGACCGAGAGGATATATACAAAGATAACTTGCAAGCAAGCTCCACAGGAAAACAAGGATCAAGGATGCACCCTTAAAAAGAGATATGATGCGCGTGTCTAGTCTTCACTCTTCTTAGTCACGTTTTCTTGAGCTTAACTCCACTGTGCTTTGACCGTCTTTTACTTCATGATTTCTTGGCTTCCTAACTCCTATTTCCCAAATTCGAGTTGGAACTCGTCGCCTCTCGTCTTTCTTTTCCACTTATTCTCCTTTCTGCATACCTGGGTTAAACATAACTGTAACCTCATGATTTCATGCAAGCTCTCCAAAATTCACTAGTGAATCCTGGATCTCGTCTACTCAATATAAAGTATTCCACGCAGCAGAACCTTTCTTGAAAATACCAATCCACGTTGCCAATTTCCCTTATAAACGTGATTTTCTATAACTCAGGCTTAGTCAAAATGAACCATCCGCCTATAGGCCATACCTAGATTCAGTTGCCTACCCGTGGCTTCCTGTAGGCTCTTTCAAACTGGCCAACTTCTTGAGGGTAAATCGTTGCTAATCATGACGCAGTCCTCTTGCTCTTCACCGGACTGAAATGAGCACTCTTCGTGAGTCTACCTATTATGACCCACATACCCGTATTCCCTTTCTTTGATCTAGGTAGTCCATCCACATAATCTATCGAGATGGTTTCACACTTCCCTTGCGGAACCTCCAATGGAGGTAATGGCCCACTGGGCTTCTATGACTTGGCCTTAACCTGGTGGCACAACATGCATCCTGAGACCAACTCGGCCACTTCCTCGAGTGATGCGCATTCTCAAGAACCTTCTTTACCAGGTCTTTTACTTGAGGAACACATAATCTCTCATCGCGCCTAGTCATCCCTTGTCATCTATAATATATCTAGTGAGGTGACTTAACATCTCGCCTCGAATCATCTGGTCCATGTTCTTGACCAATTGCGGGTCTTCTTCCTGTGAAACCCCCTTCTTGATCCAGAAGAGTAAGTCTAAGCTCCGGGAATGCTAACTAACTAGCCAAACGGAGAAAGCTTCTTACTTCAATTGCCCTCCTCAGAGTTTTTCGGTCTTAAACCGCAACCACTTAGCGGAATCCACCGCTAAGCCTTACTTAGGAACTATATCCCCAAGGAATCCAACTTCTTTCCTCCGAAGTGACATTTGGAGAACTTGACCTTCAACTGGTGGCTCTAAGCGTATCCATCTCCTCCTTGAGATGTATAACATGCTCTTCCTCGTTCTTTTGAGGAGATCAAAATATCGTCTACGACGACCACGACAAACTTGTTCAAGGACTCCCTAAACACCCTACCCATCAGGTTCACGTAATATGCGGGTGCATTAGTCAAACCAAATAGCATGACTAGCCATTCTAAAACCCATCTAGAGTCCTAAACGCAGTCTTGTCAATTCCATCCTCAGCCATCCTAAGCTGATGGAATCCGGTAGCTAGATCAAAAGAAAATAGATGCTCCTTCAAGCTGATCAAACAAATCATCGATCCTTGGTAACGGTTGTCTATTCTTTTCACGATAATCAACATGTAAGCGAAGCAAACTGTCTACATTAGTAACGAATACTACTGGAGCACCCTACTCGAGAATGCTTCGTCTTAGGAAGTTCTTCTCAAGCAACTCCTTGACTTGCTTTCTTAGCTCTCATCTCGTGAGGTCATGCGCCTAACCGGCCACGAAACTGGCTTGGTATTACCAACCAGATAATGCGGGAATCTATCCCACGTCTAGGGGTAACCCCTTTACTTTCCCAAAGATATCAGGATATTCTCGGACCACCCTCACAGATTGCAAACTATCGATAGACGAGTTGAGGGATTCAAGATAACATAACATGACGGGACCCCTAGGGTTGCTAGAAATTTCTAGGGTACTACCGAGGCGAGTCATGAGCCTCACAACCCTATATACAAAAACCCAGAATGGTTCCAAAACAGGACAACCATTCCATGCCCAAAACCAACCCATATCCCCCGAAACCGAGAATATAAACATCCCACGAGAATTCTATACTCAAGATAGAAATTTTCAAATCCACTCAGACCACAGACAGACGGGCAGAACCCCCAATTGGATTTGAAACACATACGGGATCATCAACCAGACTAGTACTTAGGTGCAAACTTTCAACTAGATCAGATGAAATAAAACTATGCGATGTGCCAGAATCAAACAAAGTACGAACAGGGAAAATCAGAAAATGTAAACAAGACTTTCAACAGAAACACTACCTCTATCATGAGCTGGAAGAACGGTGTTGAGGGGATGAACTCGCCCTCCAGATAGTCCTGCACACTGAGTCTGACCTTGCCCTTGTTTCCTTGGGCAATCCTTGCTGAGATGTCCAAACTCACCACAATGAAAGCATTCGCCCCTCTTTCTCTTCTCTTTCTTCCTACATTCCCTGGCTATATGTCCAACTTCACCACAGAAGTTGCATTTCCTATTCCCTCTTGGCTTGTCCTTGCGGTTGTTGTTATTCTTGCCCCGTTTCCCGGAATTTACTCTCTTGCCTTGAGACTCATTCGCCTTGACCTCTTTCTTGTCATTGTTATCTTCTTCTTGAAGTAGGGCCAAATTCACCAAATTCTCGAAAGTCGCCCCCAAGGGTATATGAGACATGGCCAAACCATGTAATGGCTCGTTTAATCCTAGAGCAAAGTGTAGGGCCTTCTTCTGAGCTGTATTAACCAAGTCTAAATCGACCCGAGCCAGTTGATTAAACTTATCTATGTATTCCCTAATAGTCATGTCCCCTTGCTTTAGTGATAAGAACCTTAGTCCAAACCTTCCTCTAAAGTCATCCCAAGTCTCAATTGGCCTAGTAGCGGTGGTGACTACCCACCAACGTGCAGCTTCTTCCTTTAGCAACCATACTGCCAATAAAACCTTCCTGCGGTCACCTATATCAAAGGTGGCTAAAAGATCTTCGGTCTCTTTCAACCAATTCCTTGCCTCTACAAAAGTCTCTGTTCCACTAAAATTCTTGCCACCCATCATCTTAAAGTTCTTACAAGTTTTCGCAAAATCCGCTTGTGGAGGCTGAGGGAGAAGAGGAACATTAGCTACGGAAGGAGGAGGAGGAGGAACAGCGGCCTTGACTGGAAAGCCAGCATTAGAGACACCCGGGACCGGTGCCGTGACTTCCAAGTACCGACGAAACCAATCGGGTATTGTTACCCCTTCGGGCAAGATGAGATTATCAGACATGCTGGAAACGAAAAGAAAAGAGTTTTCAAACGAGGAGTCAAAGGATAGTGCTAATGGCTTTTGGGGAATAGCCTTTTAAAAATAACTAGACTTTTCTTTGGAAAATACTTAATACTTGGTTTTGAAAATAGTTTTTCTTTTCAAAAGTTTTAAAAACCTTTTTATCCCTTCTTGTAAACCATATGCTCTGATACCAAATGTAACACCCCACCTCCGCCAGGGTGGCTCTTGCAAGCAACTCTGACTTTGGTGGGGCGTTTTAAAAATAAGGTAAACATGCATAATGATATAGCAAGGCAGGACATGACATATATATATGTAAATAAGCAGAGTAAGTAAATAAAACAGCGGAAGATTTATAAACCATTTCAAAACACAAGTCTGGTACATCAAAATGTCAATTTCCCAAAATTATAAGTCTAGATAAATACATCATCTGATAACTGAAATACATAAGTACTATCCCCAAATAAGAGTGATAAACCATAGCGGCTCAAGTCCAAAGCATACTTGAGCTATCCAAGGAAGCAGCTAAAATCCAAGCTAGGCTCCAGTATTCCCTCCCTGAGAACCTGGGGGGGGGGGAAACGGAAGAAAAGAGGCGAAAGAAAACAGGTCAGTCAAAAAGACTGAGTAAGCCCTGCTACGATCAGTCTATAAACTAATAAAGTTAACATCATGATGGAAACTGAGATGATCATAAATAACAACATACTAGCCTGATAAACTAACTACAAGATAGATAGAGGTGTCATCGCATAAACAAAGCTAAGTTTTTGCACCACGGTGTACTAGCAAACCAACATAACAGGTATTGATCCCTCAGCCCAAACTTTGGCCCAATTACATGAAGTGACCTTAATATAAGGTCCAACCCAACGTTCTAGTCGATCGGCTCCCTATAAGCCTAACACGTCAAGTGTTGATGTCCATACGGCCCACATATGGTTGTAGTTAGACTGTGCTGGGTCCACTTTTGGGTGTATCAAGCCCTCGGGTGTCACCCCAGACACTTAAGCAATAATGCACATCCCTAACCTACTGGTACCCGTGCCTCGAGTTTGTCCAACACCGGACTACGTGCACGTCCGTAGCCCGCCTGGACCCGCACCGCTGTACCACTCAGCCATCGCCTTTTGGTCGCTTACATCCGTCCAGTAATCGTGCCCCGCCCTAGCCTAGTCCTCTAGGGTTGTGATGATACCAAACTGGGATTACTGCCGGAACAGACCACGCTGCTAGGGTTTCTAAGAGGGTTAAGTGTGATTTAACCCTTCTCTAATCATGGATTAATTGGTTAAGCGTAACCGACAGTTCACAACTTAACCCCATTTCAATCCCTCGAATCCCCAAATTGGTTAAGTATTAGTGGACCCTGACTTAACCCTAATCATGAGGCATTAATTAACTTAATGCACCTTAACCTCTCACATTAGACCTTTGTTGTGGTTACTAGTTAGGCCGGGCGGGTCCGGGTAGGTTTACACCACAACTTAGTCTAACCTCGGGTTTTGGCACCACATGACCAACTTCTCACATTGGGTCCTATTGTTTGTAGCCACTAGTTAAGCCGGTCGGTTCCGGGTAGAATTACGCTACAAACTCAACCCAACCTCGAGTTGGCCACACTTATGTTTTCTAAGTGTCATGTCCACTTTATTTCAAAACATAATTACAAGTCAACAAATGCTTGGGTAGACCTAACTTAATAGGTAAATTCCCAAGGGGTAGACCTAACTTAATAGGTAAATTCCCAATCTTATATTTTCATGTATTTTAAGTTTACCCAAACCCCCAACGTCATTCTATCGCTTACATATTCGTAATAACGCATAAAGGATAGGAAGAGGGAACTTGGCACAACATACATGATAAACTTGCACAACAATCATGCATAACATGTTAGACTTGTACAACTTAGCATAGTGAACTTGCATATTACCATAAACATGCATAACATGTTAAACTTGCATTACTTAGCATAGTGAACTTGCATATTACCATAAACATGCATAACTTGTCAAACATGCACAACTTGTCATTTTAAACTTGCATGAGCATGCATAACTTGTCAAACATGCACAACTTGTCATTTTAAACTTGCATAAGCATGCACAACTTATTAAACATGCATAACATGGCATAATGAACTTGCATGAACATGCATAACTCATTTAACTTGCAAATCATGGCATAGTGGACTCGCATAAACATGCATAACTTATTTAACTTGCAAATCATGGCTTGATGAACTTGCATAAACATGCATAACTCAATAAACTTGCAAATCAAGGCTTAGCAAACTTGCATAAACATGCATAACTTAATAAACTTGCAAATCATGACTTAACAAACTTGCATAAACATGCATAACTCAATAAACTTGCAAATCATGGCTTAGTAAACTTGCATAAACATGCATAACTTAATAAACATACATAAATCCCAACTTGCATCACATATTAACTTTAGAGTTTCTAAAATGAAGGTAAGAGGGCTTACAACGCTTATGCGAACTCAAATGAGTATAGCAAATGTAAGAAACCCCTTATGCAACAAAATAAAATCCCAAAATGCAAGCAAACTTGATCAAGACTCCTCCTTTATGATGCCAATAGAGAAACAAGCCTTTAATGCAAGCTAAGGAGGATCATACAAGCCTAAATATACTTGTATGCATGGAAAATCACTTAGGAATTAATTTAGGAATTGTATGAAGAGGGTGGAGGCCATGAGAGTTTGGATTTTGCCATAGTTTTGTTGCTAGAATGAATAATGAGTGATTTAGGGTAGGTTAGGGTCTTATTTATAGATTAGGCTAGTGATTTGAACCATAGGATTAACCCTAGATTCAATTAGGTCCATCAGATCTCGGAACTCTCTAGAACCAAGCCCCCCTATCAAGCCCAAATCAGAAATGGTGCACCAGGCCAAACAGCCCGGGCACCCCCTGTCGACAGGGCTGTCGACAGGGATGTCGACTCCCTGGGCACCCTGTCGACATGCCTGTCGACATGCGGGTCCTGGCGGGAGTTTTTCCCGCCTGCGCCAGTTTGCCCTAACCCCTTGTTTTTAATTTAAAATTTAAATCTGTTTTTACTTAGGATTTTTCTGAAAACTTCAATGGGCCTTAACTGGGTCATACGGACTCCGATTTTCGAAAACTCGGACTCTATTTCGCGTATTTTTCCGAGACGAACGCAATGGCATAGCCCGTTTCCCTTGATTCAGATTTTTAAATTAAATTCTGCCTCGTTTTTCATTATTACAGGTTGTTGAAAATACGGGTTGTTACATTTCAGCTCACCATTTCACTCCAACTTCCCTATAAATAGGCCATGGCTTCCCACTTTTAGGGATCGATTTCCATCACCCCAAAGGGCTACCGAGTTGTATTCTCTACTGATTTAAGAGATTCTTACACCATCTACCATCCAAAACCAAAGATGAAGCATCAAATTCATCATGAAATCAACCAAAAGTGATCAAACTTCCTAGAGATTGAAGATTCTCCACCATTTTCCTTGTATTTGGCGAAATCTACTTACTTCCTCACTGATTTGCATTAATTTGAGTGAAGTCTTCATGTTATGAAGAATATAAATGTGCTCTCGAGTGATCCTAAGCTTGTAACCATTGAATTACTAATGGAAATCATTGCCAAATGGACGCAGATCTTTTCTAAGATCGAACCACTATAAAGTTTGTGTCTCTTTTACTTTTTATTTGCGATTGTGGCTTCTTCCATACCGTTTGGTGAAGTGTAATTTCACACCTTGGTGTTTGAACCAATTTTGATTCAAACATTTTGGCACCCACCGTAGGGCCCGTTTTCGCATCTCCTTTCTTCACACTTCCCTCAAGCTCAAGAGCCTTACCTTGAAGTTCCAAGTCTACGATTCTTCCTACAATCATGGGTTCTTCTTCGAAGAATAATGCTAGTAAATGTATTGAAGAAACAAACAACTTTACCAACAATGCTAATGCCACACCGCTTGCCAACTAATTTTACGTTGGTGAATTTTCTAAGGCGGGGACAACCGCGATGAGAAGAGAGTTGGATGAAGTTGTCGCGGGTGTGACAAGTCTGATTGATATTGCAAATAATGTGATGATAAAGAAGCTTGAGTCTATGTTTTCCATGCAAGCTGCTACAACAAAAGTTACTATGAATGTCATCCGTATTAAATCTGCCAACACTACTCGCACGAAAGACACAGGCTCTTCCTCTTCAAGTCCAAACCAAGGAGACACTGTCCAGGAAGTTGTGGATCCATATGATCCTAGTTATAAAGAAGCGAAACCTCCTGTACACAACCATTCTGAGAAATCCACTTCTCGATAAGTGCTTGAATCCACTTAAGGGGCATCTCCTCAAGAGGGAGGTGCAAGGTCCCAGAATCCAAACCGTGACCATATGCCTAGGCATACATCTGGTATGGAGGATGGTGTTCGACCTGTGGACTAGTACAACGAGGAGGAGCGGATATCAGAGATGGTACGCAAAATCATGGAGAAAAGCTTGAAGAAGCCGAATGACGAGAAAGAGCGGGGGTTCGCTCCTATGAAAACTCCACTCACAGAGAGAACTAAGATGGCTCCATACCCGAACAAGTTCAAACCTCCAATGGTTCAAGCTTACAATGGGACCAGTGATCCCAATGTGTTTCTATTCAAATATGATCAACATATGGATGGAGCACGTGCCATAGACGAGCTTAAGTGCATGTACTTCCTAACTTACTTAGAGGGAGTAGCTTCTCTCTGGTTCACAAAGTTGCTGCCAAAGTCCGTGGATGATTTTGTTACCTTGTACAAACTGTTCGAGGAACAATTCAGGCCCCAAGCAACCAAGGTACGAGATGTGATGGAGCTTAATGAGCTGGAGCAAAGGCCAGGAGAGTCCATTAAAGATTTTCTTACTTGCTTCAATGCAGCCACGGCCGAAGATGGAAATCATGAGCCTTTCTTGGTTCTGATGGCTTTGAAGGGAGCCATATCCAAGAAGACCAAGTTTGGGCGATGGATCAAGAAGAAGAAGCCAACCGCGCTCGAGCAATTGTTCGATAAGGTTGAAGAATACATGAGTGTTGATGAGAATCCAGATGCTCCAGAAAGCAGTGGACAACCTGAGAAGAAGGATGCTAATGTGCAAGACGGACAAAAGAATTCTGGTAGTCAAAAGAGGGTTAATGATGGGAAGGATAACCGAAACAGTAAGAGAATCCGTTTCTATAAGAATGTCGAGCTGAATCCTCTTAACGACACCATAGAAAACATATACATGGCAACTAAGGACACCGAAGAATATCCAGAGCCGGGGAAACTGAAAGTTAGCGAGTACTGCAGATTCCACAACCAACCAGGCCACAGTACAAATGAATGCAGACATTTGAAGAGCCTGATTGTGGAGTTGATAAGAAAAAAAAACTTCAGCAGTATATAAAAAACCTGCAGAATAATCAAGCTGCTCAAGGTCAGGGAACCTCTGCGGGGCAGTCAGAACAGAGAGAGGGAACTCCAGTTGTGGTTATTCCCTGGACAATCATTAATTCTATTCAGGTGGACCCATCCAACTGGGAGAAGCTGGGGGGACATGGTGAAATATTCTAAAGAAATGAAGAGCCTTCCTAATGAAGAAGGACTCATGGCCGTGTATAATACTTTTCCCGCGGATATACCAAGGACTGAATGGGACGATATTGTATTCAAAGATAGAGACTCAAACAGACTGTTGACACCAACTGTTGACCTCATGGTTGTCACAATTGGTCTGGGCCCAGCACTTGCTAAAAGAGTCTTGGTAGATAGCGGGGCGTCCGTTAACGTTATTTTCATAAATGCATTCCACAAAATGGATCTTTCGATGGGCAACGTAAAAGCCAGCCAGAACGAGATACATGGCTTTATAGGACAACCTACTCAACCAATTGACATCATTGACTTACTTGTTGAGCTTGGAGAAGGAAAACAGCGAGTAGCCAAGATACAGACCTTTGTCATAGTCAATGGGCTTTCAGATAACAATGCTTTTCTTGGTAGATCGGCTCTTGTCTCCTTCAAGATTGCAATGTCTCCATGGTGTATGACCATGAAATTCCCAACTGAACATGGAGTCGGAGCGGTCAAGGGTGACCAGAAAGCAGCAAGAGAATGTTATATGATGGAACTTGTTAATGCTAGGAAGAAAGAAGTGAAGAAGAATGTGGAGGCTCCACTTCGCATTCATGACGCCTCCTTGTAGAAATTAAAGTGGGGTCTCTATACTTGCGAGCACAGTGAAGCTCAGAAAGAGATTGATCCCAGAAAAGCCAGTATGAGGGAAAATAGAGCGGCGCCAGCTGAAGCCACAATCTTTATCTCGGTGCACGATAAAGATCCCGACAGAGTTTTGAAAATAGGTTCTCAACTGGGCCTAAAATTGCAGAGAGATTTAACCTTGTTTTTAAAAGCAAACTTAGATGTTTTCACGTAGACGCACTCTGATATGTGCGGAATATTACCCGATGTAATTGTTCATAAGCTGAATATTAATCCAAGTTTGACTCCTGTAAAGCAAAAAAAACGAATTCAAGGACTTGGAAGATCTATAGCATTGAAAGAAGAAGTAGATAGGTTGTTCAAAAATGACCTCATATGGGAATCTACATATCCTGATTTGGTTTCTAATCCAGTCCTTGTCAAAAAGTCCAACGACAAACAGAGAGTGTGCATAGACTACTCAGATCTCAACAAGGCATGCCCCAAAGACAGTTTTCCATTGCCTAGAATTGATCAACTTGTTGATGCAACAGCGGGGCACGAATTGTTATCTTTCATGGACATGTACTCCGGATACAATCAGATTATGATGCATTAGTCAGACGAGGAAAATACGAGTTTCATAACCGATAGAGGTCTGTATTGCTACAAAGTTATGCCGTTTGGACTGAAGAATGCAGGAGCAACATACCAACGCCTTGTGAATTCCATATTTAAATCCCAGATTGGGAATACAATGGAAGTTTATGTAGACGATATGCTCGTGAAATCAAAGAAAGCCAATGACCATTTAGAGAATCTGGCCGAAATGTTTCATATTTTCAGAAAATACGGGATGAAGCTAAATCCTCTTAAGTGTTAATTTGGAGTTTCATCGGGAAAATTTCTGGGATTCATAGTCAATGCCAGGGGAATCGAAGCAAATCCTTCTCAAGTCACAGCCTTACGAGAGATGCGTGCCCCTAGGACAAAGAAGGAGCTTCAAAGCTTAAATGGAAAAGTAGCTGCACTTAACCGTTTTATCTCTAAGGCAACAGATCGGTGCATTCCACTTTTCGATGCTTTGAAGAAGGGAAAGAAAGATTTCCAATGGACCCCCAAATGTCAAACAGCCTTCAAGGATATGATTAAGCACATGGAATTTCCACCAATGCTGTCTAAGCCCAAAGATGGAGAAGATATGTTCCTGTATATAGCTGTCTCATCACATGCGTTAAGTGCCGCACTTGTCCGAGAGGATGCCAAAATCGAATGCCCAGTCTGTTACATTAGTAAAAGGCTCGCTGGGGTAGAACTAAACTATACAAAGTTAGAAAAACTTGCATATTGTCTGCTTATAGCCTCTAAAAGCCTAGGGTCGTACTTCCAATCCCATCCTATAAAGGTTCTCACTGATCAACCGCTACGACAAGTTCTCTTTCGCCTAGAAACTTCAGGGAGATTATTGAAGTGGAATATAGAGCTTAGCCAATATGACATCACTTATCACCCCCGAAGAGCTATTAATGGGCAGACTTTAGCGGATTTTATCGCTGAGTTCATGGATAGGGGAGAAGAAACAGAAGAACCAGCAGAGACAGTGACTAGTTGGAAACTAAACATTGATGGATCCAGAAATAATTATTGTTCAGGGGCAGGAATTGTCCCAGAAACTCCTGATGGCCAAGCTTTATGCTATGCTTTAAGGCTGGGATTCCCATCAACAAATAATGAGGCTGAATATGAAGCATTGATTGCCAGTTTGAAATTAGCAAAAGAGCTAAATCTAAAAACCTTACAAATCCTTAGCGACTCTCAACTTGTTGTAGGCTAAGTCCGCAAAGAATTCCAAAACAAACCCGAAAACCTTCCTGCTTATCTTACTAAGACCATGCAACTTCTTAACGACCTTGACTACTACAATATATCCCACATTCCCAGGGAAGAAAACTCAAAGGTAGATTCTCTCGCCAAATATGCCAGTTCTTTAGATGGTCAATTGCTGGGTTTGATACCCATTGAGATCCTTCCAGCCCCGACTATTGAAGAGATAGATATCGATTGGATCATGGAGATAGTCAAAGAGGCAATATCATGGATAACCACAATCAAGGAGTATATCCTTAACGGGACACTTCTAGAAGAGCTATGTTCTGGGTCTTCCAAACTTAGTTACCGACTGTAACACCCCGAATTTTCTATTAACACTAAAGTTGCTAAAATATTAATAAGTGTGTAAGAGAGGGGATGTATCTAATATGAATATAAAAATATTAATAAGTGTGTAAGAGAGGGGATGTATCTAATATGAATATAAAAATATTAATAAGTGTGTAAGAGAGGGGATGTATCTAATATGAATATAAAAATATTAATAAGTGTGTGAGAGAGGGGATGTATCTAATATGTATATAAAAACAATAATAAGTAAAGGGGGATGTATCTAATATGTACATTGTAGAAAATATATATATATATTTATGACATGAATAGAAGTTTATTAATATGCTGAGTGTTTGCTGAGTCACTTCTGACTCATTGCTGAGTCAACAAGATAAACCCCATCTTGTCTGAACGGCTGCGGTTATTTCTAGGTTAAATCTAATGGCCTAAATGAATTCTAAAATCTATAAATAAGTGGGTAGACCCCAGACCTAAATCACTTGTAAAATTAGAGAAGCTACCGTCATGCTGCTGCCATGGAGTTCAGCATAGCCGTCACAAATTAAGAAGAGGAAGCCTAATCATCTACAACTAAATCTACACAAATCAAATCAAAAGATCTCTCTTTCTCTAATTCTTTTCTTTTGTTGGTGAGTATGATGATTCTCACAAGACTATTACAAACTAATTTGACTCAGTTATGAATGGATCACAAGAAAGTGATGTGATTTGTAATTGTAAATTCTATATATTGTGGATCTCTTATTATGGTATTATGTTGTCGTATGATGTAAATTATATATGCTATGTCATGCTATGTTGTAAATTCTCTTATGCTATGTCGTGCTATGTTGAGAATCATGTCAAGCTATGTTATACTATCATACTATGCCATGTTATAAATCATGCTATATTATGTTGAAAAATCATGTTGTTGGATCATGCTTAAAGTTATGTTTTTTTTTCTTAATTTAAATGGATCTTGTTTATGGGAATTTGCCTATTAGGTTAGGTGTACCCATAAACTTGAAACTATAATTAAATAAAACTTGATTATGGGAATTTGCCTATTGAGTTAGGTGTACCCATATAAAACCATGTTGTTAAAAAATTAGATGATGTTGATTCACACATGTTCATATGTAAGTTTATGAAAATTGATTGAGATCATATTAGGTGAATTTTGAACAAGTTGACACCTTTAGATCCATGACATGTATAATCTATGCAAGTTGGACATATGCAAGTTTCACCCCTTATTACGATTCATTTGGTCACATATACATGTTGTTATTACGATAATCTCTTTTATGCTATGAGTTAGGCTATTCGAGTCTAACATATATTTTGCGAATAAACGTTCAAACGTGGGGTAGGGGTAATATTAGGAATTAATAAATTGGGTGCAATTTTGTAAGATGTTGCATACCATGAATGAATGTCCATAATTGAGTCAATTATGGACATTGTTAAAAATTGGAAGTAATTAATAATTCAAGTAGGGAATTATTAAAATTGGGGGAAAGTGGATTATTATTAATAATCAATGCTTAGGACACGAGGTTGGACCCGTTTGTGATGTAAACCTGCCCGGACCCGCCCGGCAAATCCAGTAGTCACAAATGTCGGCCCAATGTGAGAGGTCCTAGGCCCAAACTAAAGCATAACAGTTGTAAAGACACGAGGTTAGACTCTTTTATGGTGTAAGACTGCCCGGACCCGCCCGGCAAATCCAGCTGCCATAAATGCCAGTCTAATGTGAGAGGTCTTTATGAGGTTATGGCCTTAATGAACTAAGAAATACTTAACCAGATAATCATGTAAGGTGGGACATGGGGGTTAAGTAGGTGCCTTGGGTGGCATGAGGAATCTGGTGGTTGCCTTTAGAGGCATTTGAAATACGATTAGACTTAACCAAACACACATGTAAATGAACATGACTAAGTGGGTTAAGTGGGATGGACTAATGGGGACAAGCTTAGGTGGAATGCTTGTGGTAAATAGTGGGGGGCCATTTCAACCAGTATCCCAAAACGTATCTTTGTGGGCTCGACCCAAGTCGAGGACGGGACACGCATACTGGGTTTGACTATAAGAGGCCAAAACAGGGAGCGGTGGCAACGCAAGTCCAACGGGTTTCATATGCGTGTGTGGACCCGGGCTGGTAGGTAAGACGTTGTTGCATCGTGTAGGTATAAGCCGTGCATGTCCGTTGTATCAGGTTGCCACTTTAGCGGAGTGATACACCCCACTGTGGGGCCAGCACGGGTATCTACGAGTTAGGGAGCCGATCGAATAATGGGAAGTAGGGTACACCTAGTGGAGATAGGGGCAGGCGGCACCTATGTAGTCAGCTAGGGGTACGTAGAGCCATTGGGAAAGTTTCTAAGTGAAGCTAAGTGGGATGAATCTTTAGGGCGACTGGTGTGGTGCAGTATAGTGTTTATCCTTTAGTATTTAGGAGCGCCTATAACGTTGCCTTTAGCGATTGTCTATGTCCTTAATCTGCTCTTCATAGACATTTTCTTGTTTTCCAGCTTATGCCTTAGTCCAGTTATTTTGGTAATAGTATTGTAGAATTATCATATTCACCAGACTTTATGTCTGACCCCCTCTTTTCCATCCTTTTTCTCCCTTCAGGTCCGCAGGTTGGGCCAAGTTCTAGTGGAGTCTAGTTGGATCGCTTATCTTCTGGAAAGCTTGGACTGCTGAAGTAAAGTCCAGCTTGTTATCTTTCTTTTTAATGGCTATTCATGTAATGGGATTATGTACTTGTTTTATCAAGATAGATATTGTACTTGACATTGAATGTGGTGTTATGATGTAATCAAACATGTTTTGACTTCTGCTACAATGAAATAAAGTTTTTGAATTTCCAAGTACTATTTTATATCTGTCTTGTTGTAATTTTACTGTTCTATATTCACTTAAAACCTCCATGGAAGTTAATGCATTCCCTTTGTGAGTGACATTAATGGACGTGGGGTGTTACACGTGGTATCAGAGCATAAGGTTACCAGAACAGATAAAAAAAAATTTTAGAAAAATATTTTTTTTTTCTAAAGTATTTTTGGAAGAAGTGCTTTCAAAAAAAAAACATGTTATTTAAAGAGAGTTTTTATGAAAAACATAATCCCAAATAGCCACATCCTTATCTTTATCTTTCGAATTCTCCATTTTGAATCTTTCCTTTTTCGTTTCAGCATGGCTGAAGATCTTAATCTCCCAGAAGGTGTGACGATTCCAGGGTGGTTTAGGAGATACTTGGAGGCTAGGGCCACCACTGCAGGCCCAGCGGATACTCCTCCACCCCTAGTTGCACCCATTCCTCCTCCTCCTCGTGTTGACACTTTTGCAAAGACGTGCAAGGAATTCAAGGCTATGGGAGGAAAAACTTTTCAAGGGACTGAGACGTTTGTGGAGGCCAGAGATTGGCTTAAGGAGACTGAGGAATTGTTGGATATCTTTGAAGTGGAAGATGGGAGGAAAGTCCGTTTAGCTGCTTGGTTAATGAAGGGAGAGGCCTCGTTTTGGTGGGAGGTCACTAACGGGGAACGTCCAGTTGATTCATGGGCGGATTTCAGACGAAGGTTTGAGGCAAAGTTTCTTTCAAGGGCAGAGGAGAACTTAAATATGGAAAAATTCCTGGCACTAAAGCAAGGGAGCTCATCAGTAAAGGAATATGTCAATAAATTTAATCAGTTAGCAAGGTTTGGCTTGGAGTTGGTGAACACGCCAGAGAAGAAAGCTTTGAGGTTCGTTAGAGGCTTGAATGAACCGTTGCAAGGGTTGGCTATGACCCACATCCCTATGGGAGCCACCTTTGAAAAGCTAGTAGAAATGGCACTTATGCATGAGGATAAGGCAGTTGAAAAGAAAGGCGATCAGAAGAAACCCCAACAGCAAAATAAGAAGGGTGGTAAAAACAATAATGGCAAAGGGAAGAAGAAATGCTTCAATTGTGGGACGCCTGGCCATCTCAGCAAAGATTGTAGAAAGAAAAAGAAGACTGGTTGTTTTCATTGTGGAGATGCGGGACATTTAGTGAAGGACTGTCCAAAGAAGGGGCAGAGGGCAGGGTCTACCTCGGGAGGACAGATGCAGGCTCTTATGGCACCAGGGCAGGCAAGGGGGCAAGTTCAGGCTATTGCGGCCCCACCGCTGCAAGAAAGAGGTAGAACAATTTCTGTTGAAAGCTTAGTTTTTCTGTTTGATCATCCTGTCCGTACCTTATTCGATTCTGGCGCATCTCATTCGTTTATCTCTGCATCATTAGTTGAATCACTGCACTTGAACACCAGTTTAGTAGAGGATCCCTTGGTCGTTTCAAATCCAATTGGGGGTTCGGCTCATTTGACCATGATATGTTTGGATTTGAAAATCTCTATACTTAGCGTTGAATTTAGATGTGATGCTTATGTATTGGGCTTCACGGGCTATGGGCTAATTTTAGGAATGGATTGGTTGTCTAGAAATAGGTCCATTCTTGATTGTGAAAGGAGAGTAGTTAGGCTTGTGACTCGCCTTGGTAATGCTCTCGACATCTTTTGTAATCCCATAAATTCCGTTATGCTAAGTTATCTTGAATCGCTTGACGCGTCTGTAGAGAACCTGCGATCGGTAGAAGTGGTCCAGGAATATCCGGATGTGTTTGAGGAGGTGAAGGGCTTACCTCCAAAGCGGGAGATAGACTTTCGAATTTATCTTGTGGATAATGCTAAACCCGTATCTTTGCCAGTGCGCCACATGGCTCCTCGTGAAAGGAGGGAACTCAATAAGCAAGTAAAGGAGTTGCTTGAGAAGGGGTTCATAAGACGTAGTATATCGGAGTGGGGTGCTCCAGTAGTTTTTGCCACAAAGGCGGATGGGTCTCTTAGACTTTGTATGGACTATAGAGAACTAAACAAGCTTACTAAAAAGAACCGACACCCACTGCCGAGGATTGACGATCTCTTTGATCAGTTAGTTGGCGCCTCAGTGTTTTCGCAGTTGGACTTAGCCACTGGCTTTCATCAACTGAGAGTGGCTGAGGATAGTATAGATAAGACTGCTTTTAGGACTCCTGACGGATTCTATGAATGGCTAGTGATGCCCTTTGGTTTGACAAACGCCCCTGCATATTTTGTTGATTTGATGAGTAGGGTGTTTAGGGAATACCTTAACAAATTCGTGGTAGTCTTTGTGGATGACATCTTAGTATTTTCTAAGAATAAAGAAGAGCACTCCCTACATCTTAGGGAAGTGTTGGAAACCCTTCGAGCGCATAACCTTAAGGCAAAATTTTCTAAGTGTCACTTCTGGAGGAAGGAAGTACGGTTCTTAGGGCACGTGGTTTCCAAAGAAGGGATAGCAGTGGATCCCGCAAAGGTGGTGGCCATCCAAGATTGGAAGGTCCCTAAAAATGCAACCGAAGTAAGAAGTTTCTTGGGGTTGGCTGGCTATTATAGGAAGTTTATCAAAGACTTCGCAAAAATATCAGCTCCATTAACACGGTTAACGAAGAAGAACCTGGTTTTTACGTGGGACAAAGATTGCGATGATGCGTTCCAACGTTTAAAGAGAGCCTTAACTTCAGCCCCAGTCTTAGTGCTGCCAGACGGGAATAAACCGTTTACCATCTATACTGATGCTTGTGGGACGGGACTTGGCGCGGTCCTCATGCAAGAGGGAAGAGTAATAGCCTATGGTGGAAGGCAGTTGAGGGTTCATGAAAAGAATTACCCCACGCATGACTTAGAGCTAGCCGCAATTGTTTTCGCGCTTAAGTCTTGGCGTCACTATCTTCTTGGTGAGAAATTCGAACTGTTTACTGACCACAAATCATTAAAATACTTATTCTCTCAGAAGGATTTGAATTTAAGGCAGCAACGGTGGATGGAATTCTTAGCCTCCTACGATTTTGAAATAGCATATACCCCGGGCAAGGGTAACGTGGTGGCAGACGCCTTAAGTAGGAAAAGGTTGTCCTTGAGTCCGTTGTTTGTTGAACGAAAAAGCTTAGAATTCATCTCTATGTTTGACTTTAGACCCTCCGTTGACTTAGTACCCGGTCTGTTAGCATCCTTGGAGGTTAGACCTACACTTCTAGGACGGGTTGGTGAGGCACAGCGAGACGACCCACAGTTGGTTGAGATAGTAGAAAAGCTCAAAGGGGGGGAGTCGTCAAGCCATCTTCGTAGGTATACCCTAGACGATAAGGGTTGGTTACGAAGGGATAATAGACTTTGTGTACCACAAGACGAAGACTTAAGGAAGGCCATTCTTGATGATGCTCATCGCTCAAAAATGACCATTCATCCCGGTGGGGATAAGATGTACAAAGATATGAAGCGGGTTTTCTTTTGGGTCGGTATGAAAAAGGGTGTGGCCGAGTACGTCGCTAGATGCTTGGTGTGCCAACGAGTTAAAGCAGAACAAAAGAAACCCGGTGGGTTGCTTCACCCATTAGAAGTTCCACTATGGAAATGGGAAAGCATCTCAATGGATTTTGTGGATGGATTACCAAGATCAAGGAAGGGTAACACGGGGATTTGGGTTATAGTAGATAGACTTACTAAAAGCGCCCATTTTATTCCCGTGAAAAGTAAGAGGACTGCTCCGTGGTTGGCTTCTGTATACATTAAGGAGATAGTTCGTTTGCACGGTATTCCTTCTAGTATAGTAAGCGACCGTGACCCCATCTTTACTAGCGAATTTTGGAAGAGTTTACAAGAGGTGGTAGGGACTCAGCTATGTTTGAGCACCGCATATCATCCTCAGACAGACGGCCAGACCGAGAGGGTGAATCGCATTCTAGAGGATCTTTTAAGGCTTTGTATCCTAGACTTTGGGGGTACATGGGAAGAGCACCTTCCGTTAGTAGAATTCGCATATAATAATAGCTTTCAGTCTAGTATTGGCATGGCACCTTTCGAAGCTCTTTATGGAAGGCCTTGCCGTTCGCCTACATGTTGGTGGGAATCTACCGATAAAATCCTACTTGGGCCCGATATGGTTAGGGAAACCTCGGAGAAGATTGAATTGATTCGAAGGAGGATGAAAGCAGCACAAGATAGGCAGAAATCGTATGCTGATAAGAGGAGGACAGATCTTGAGTTTGACATTGGGGACATGGTTTTTATCAAAGTATCTCCGTTACAGAATGTTGTTCGCTTTGGGTCCATGGGGAAATTAGCACCAAGGTTTGTAGGGCCGTTTCCTGTAAAAGACAGGATTGGGAAGATGGCATATAGGGTGGAGTTGCCTGAGAAACTTAGTGGAGTACACGACGTATTCCATGTATCACATTTGAGGAAGTGTTTGCACAAGACCGCGGAGGTGGTAGAGCCGAGCTTGCTTAAAGAGGTGGAAATAGAGCGTGATGCAACAATTAGACGAGCTCCTACATGCATTCTTGGGTCGGAGATCAAAAAGTTGAGGAATCGAGAGGTCAGACTGGTTAAAGTGCAATGGGGAGATGATGAGAGCAACGCAACTTGGGAGACAGAAGAGAAGATGCGTTCGTTGTACCCTTTTCTTTTTGAGGGTATGTCTTTTAATTTCTCCTTTATCGCTTAGCTTATCTTATCTTATCTTTAGTATGTCCTCTCATTAGTATCTTTGACCTTTAGTTAGGATAACCTATGGTTGAAACATGTGTTTGAGACATGTTATGTATGATGGATGCAAAATGGATGCAAGTGTTTGCTAGTGGTTGCTCGTGGATGCATATATACACACACTTTAGGCACTAGATCGGCTCAGTCACTTCATATTGCATATTGCATATATATGGATGTATTTAGTATAATGGATGTATAATGGTTGTACCATCATATGGATGCTGCATTCGGTTGAATGGGTGTGCACGCATATAGAAGTAGTATGTAAGCAATTAGGATCTTTTGCATACATAATGGATTCATGACACTTACATAATTTGCATTAAGGAGGTCAACTGAATCAGTAGACCGCCTGATTTCGCATTAGGTAAGGACATGTACACACACTTGCATATGATCATAAAGCATTAGAAGTCTTTTAAGGACAATGGATGCCTGTGTATGATGGATGAGTAGATGGACGTTTGGATGGTAGGATATACATTCTTCCAGACTTGAAGATTTCGGGGACGAAATCCTAAAAGGAGGGGAGAATGTAACACCCCGAATTTTCTATTAACACTAAAGTTGCTAAAAAATTAATAAGTGTGTAAGAGAGGGGATGTATCTAATATGAATATAAAAATATTAATAAGTGTGTAAGAGAGGGGATGTATCTAATATGAATATAAAAATATTAATAAGTGTGTAAGAGAGGGGATGTATCTAATATGAATATAAAAATATTAATAAGTGTGTGAGAGAGGGGATGTATCTAATATGTATATAAAAACAATAATAAGTAAAGGGGGATGTATCTAATATGTACATTGTAGAAAATATATATATATTTATGACATGAATAGAAGTTTATTAATATGCTGAGTGTTTGCTGAGTCACTTCTGACTCATTGCTGAGTCAACAAGATAAACCCCATCTTGTCTGAACGGCTGCGGTTATTTCTAGGTTAAATCTAATGGCCTAAATGAATTCTAAAATCTATAAATAAGTGGGTAGACCCTAGACCTAAATCACTTGTAAAATTAGAGAAGCTACCGTCATGCTGCTGCCATGGAGTTCAGCATAGCCGTCACAAATTAAGAAGAGGAAGCCTAATCATCTACAACTAAATCTACACAAATCAAATCAAAAGATCTCTCTTTCTCTAATTCTTTTCTTTTGTTGGTGAGTATGATGATTCTCACAAGACTATTACAAACTAATTTGACTCAGTTATGAATGGATCACAAGAAAGTGATGTGATTTGTAATTGTAAATTCTATATATTGTGGATCTCTTATTATGTTATTATGTTGTCGTATGATGTAAATTATATATGCTATGTCATGCTATGTTGTAAATTCTCTTATGCTATGTCGTGCTATGTTGAGAATCATGTCAAGCTATGTTATACTATCATACTATGCCATGTTATAAATCATGCTATATTATGTTGAAAAATCATGTTGTTGGATCATGCTTAAAGTTATGTTTTTTTCTTCTTAATTTAAATGGATCTTGTTTATGGGAATTTGCCTATTAGGTTAGGTGTACCCATAAACTTGAAACTATAATTAAATAAAACTTGATTATGGGAATTTGCCTATTGAGTTAGGTGTACCCATATAAAACCATGTTGTTAAAAAATTAGATGATGTTGATTCACACATGTTCATATGTAAGTTTATGAAAATTGATTGAGATCATATTAGGTGAATTTTGAACAAGTTGACACCTTTAGATCCATGACATGTATAATCTATGCAAGTTGGACATATGCAAGTTTCACCCCTTATTATGATTCATTTGGTCACATATACATGTTGTTATTATGATAATCTCTTTTATGCTATGAGTTAGGCTATTCGAGTCTAACATATATTTTACGAATAAACGTTCAAACGTGGGGTAGGGGTAATATTAGGAATTAATAAATTGGGTGCAATTTTGTAAGATATTGCATACCATGAATGAATGTCCATAATTGAGTCAATTATGGACATTGTTAAAAATTGGAAGTAATTAATAATTCAAGTAGGGAATTATTAAAATTGGGGGAAAGTGGATTATTATTAATAATCAATGCTTAGGACACGAGGTTGGACCCGTTTGTGATGTAAACCTGCCCGGACCCGCCCGGCAAATCCAGTAGTCACAAATGTCGGCCCAATGTGAGAGGTCCTAGGCCCAAACTAAAGCATAACAGTTGTAAAGACACGAGGTTAGACTCTTTTATGGTGTAAGACTGCCCGGACCCGCCCGGCAAATCCAGCTGCCATAAATGCCAGTCTAATGTGAGAGGTCTTTATGAGGTTATGGCCTTAATGAACTAAGAAATACTTAACCAGATAATCATGTAAGGTGGGACATGGGGGTTAAGTAGGTGCCTTGGGTGGCATGAGGAATCTGGTGGTTGCCTTTAGAGGCATTTGAAATACGATTAGACTTAACCAAACACACATGTAAATGAACATGACTAAGTGGGTTAAGTGGGATGGACTAATGGGGACAAGCTTAGGTGGAATGCTTGTGGTAAATAGTGGGGGGCCATTTCAACCAGTATCCCAAAACGTATCTTTGTGGGCTCGACCCAAGTCGAGGACGGGACACGCATACTGGGTTTGACTATAAGAGGCCAAAACAGGGAGCGGTGGCAACGCAAGTCCAACGGGTTTCATATGCGTGTGTGGACCCGGGCTGGTAGGTAAGACGTTGTTGCATCGTGTAGGTATAAGCCGTGCATATCCGTTGTATCAGGTTGCCACTTTAGGGGAGTGATACACCCCACTGTGGGGCCAGCACGGGTATCTACGAGTTAGGGAGCCGATCGAATAATGGGAAGTAGGGTACACCTAGTGGAGATAGGGGCAGGCGGCACCTATGTAGTCAGCTAGGGGTACGTAGAGCCATTGGGAAAGTTTCTAAGTGAAGCTAAGTGGGATGAATCTTTAGGGCGACTGGTGTGGTGCAGTATAGTGTTTATCCTTTAGTATTTAGGAGCGCCTATAACGTTGCCTTTAGCGATTGTCTATGTCCTTAATCTGCTCTTCATAGACATTTTCTTGTTTTCCAGCTTATGCCTTAGTCCAGTTATTTTGGTAATAGTATTGTAGAATTATCATATTCACCAGACTTTATGTCTGACCCCCTCTTTTCCATCCTTTTTCTCCCTTCAGGTCCGCAGGTTGGGCCAAGTTCTAGTGGAGTCTAGTTGGATCGCTTATCTTCTGGAAAGCTTGGACTGCTGAAGTAAAGTCCAGCTTGTTATCTTTCTTTTTAATGGCTATTCATGTAATGGGATTATGTACTTGTTTTATCAAGATAGATATTGTACTTGACATTGAATGTGGTGTTATGATGTAATCAAACATGTTTTGACTTCTGCTACAATGAAATAAAGTTTTTGAATTTCCAAGTACTATTTTATATCTGTCTTGTTGTAATTTTACTGTTCTATATTCACTTAAAACCTCCATGGAAGTTAATGCATTCCCTTTGTGAGTGACATTAATGGACGTGGGGTGTTACACCGACGGAATCTAAAAAGACCTCTTCGGATGCGTCCAATCAGATGCTGGATCTTTCAAATCCAGCTATTGATTCTAGGTCTTCCAAACTTAGATACTGAAGGATTCTAAAAAGACCTCTTCGGAAGCGTCCGATCAGATGCTGGGCCTTTCAAATCTAGCTATTGATTCTAGGTCTTCCAAACTCAGTTACTGACGGATTCAAAAAAGGCTCTTCAGAGGCATCTTATCAGATGCTGGTTTTCCAAATCCAGTTATTGATTCTGGGTCTTCCAAACTGAGTTACCGACGGATTCCAAAGGCCTTTTCGGAGGCATCTGATCATAAGACGAGTCTTCCAAGTTCGGGTAATGACGAACCCCAAGACCTTTTTGAAGGCGCCTAACAAATTCTACAAGTAACTGAATCATTCAGTCACAACGAATAACGGGTTTACAAATGACATCTCCGGGAACATGTTCAAATCTGATCTCCGAAGGGCCTGGATTTCCAGGTTAGCGAGAAACATGATCGAACATGATAAAGTATAAGACCTCTCCAGAGGTAAAAAAACCAAGATCTCTCCAGGAGCACATGTTCAAATATGATCTCCGAAGGGCCTGGACTGCCAGGTTAGCGAGGAACATGATCAAACATGGTAAAATATAAGACCTCTCAAGAAGTGGCACAAAAACAAAAATTCCTGTCCATAAAAAGGAATGAACTCGATTGACCAGATCGGAAACCCTTTAATCATGATTAAGCCGGAGAGTATCAAGTGATTCCAAATATAATCAATCAAAAATGTCATGCCTAAACTTTAAAGTCCGCAACGAGTTTTGGTATAGAGGCCTAACCACCACATTAAGGAAATTTAATAATGCTCACCCAAACATACCATAAGCTCGTTACAACTTTATGCTAAAGGCTTTGCACTCGTGAGAGTTACTCTGACCAAAAAAATTAAGCCTCTTGAAATGGCTAAGGAAAATTCGAGGACTTCAATACCGTGGTAAGCGTAAAAGTGGTTACCCACGAAAAGGAAGTCTCAAATATTGTCCTAGTAAAAACCAAGAAAATTCAGCAAAAATCGGTCGAGTAAACCCACGAGGTCATCATAATGCCATATGCATTAACAAACGACTTCCGATATAAGGAATTTGTGTTGTGAGCATGAAAAGGAAACAGGTGTGGAATGCAAAGCAATGAAGTACGACAAAGCCAGCATAAAAGTTTAAAGTACAACAAGCAAAACACATTTCCATCACAACATCACAAATTCAACACAGGGGTTTCAGACACAAAGTAGCATAAAAGTAGTAAGCGAGGACTGGCACTCGCATATACAACCGGTCTAAAACATAAGTGCACAAAAGGAAAATAAAAAGGGTAAAGCAAGAGAGTTATCTCCCTTTTCCTTTATTCCATCACTAGGTTGTTTCCCAACATGAGCATGGAAGGGAGGGAGAGTATCAGCCGGTTCTGTCTTGTCCTCAAGTTATGCTAATTATGCAATAGTCTTATCTCGGGATTTGAGAGCCTAGATAAGCACAACTTTGTCCTTCTTTAAGGTAGAGATACGTTCGATGTTATCCTTGTTTAGCCTTTGAAGATCATAAGCGAAGGTATTCCAGGCACCCAGTTTGCGTGCAGAATAGTCTATAATAAGATCAAAATGCTTCTCCATCCAATCCCTAGTAGCTTCAAGTTGTCCAGTGAGTGATTTTTCAGAACAACCAGATTGTTAGGGACTAATCGCTTTTCAGATGGATATATATAACCAGATCGAATTGGTGAAAGAGCAACCCCTGTAGACACCAACCCTTGAATCGCTCATCAAGTTCAGGGCTGCACGGCTAAGAAGCATAACAGGGCATGTCAATGATTGTTTGAAGTTCGGCCGGAGTTGGGGCAACAAAGGAAGTAACTAAGGAGGGTTGGTCGGAAGTGGTCTAAGTATCAGGTGCAAGGAGCTTGTCCGATCTATGGTGTTTTCGAGAACTATCCATGCTCAAGACCTCCCTAATTCTTGTATGGCTCGTAGACATCCTGTACAAATAACAGTGTTTGAAAATAAACAATGGACGAGGTTTGTGTTTAAGATTCATGGTCAAAGGGAATCATTGAATCAAAAAGTATCAAACTATTCCAACAAAACAGCGAGACCATGCTCATTCCCAAACAACTTGAACATGCCAAAATAGGATCAAACAGGCTCGAACCCTGGCTGGCACAAGCATGCCCGACCTATGAGAGTCAAAAATATCTGAACCCAAGCAGGGTCGAACATGCTCGAGCCCTAGATGGGTCAAACATGACCGACCCTGTGAGGGTCGGACATGTTCAAACTAGACAGGGTCGAACATGCTCGAGCCCTAAATGGGTCAAACACGACCGACCATGTGAGGGTCGCACATATTTAAACCAGATATGACTCAAGCACGCTCAATCCTAAGTGGGTCGAACAGGGAAAACTCTGCAAGGTTCGGGCACATTCAACATTCATTTGAGTCGGGTGTGATAAATTGGTTCGAACAAAACTTGGGATGGAACGACATGAGTAAAAACTTGGGATGGCATGGCATGAACAAATTGTTGTTAAAGTTTGGTTCAAAGCTATTTACACTACAAGCACGGAAAAAATGAGCATAAATAATGGTTACAGGACATTCAAACACAAGTGTATGTGCAAATTAGCGAGGTGAACATGAGTCACATATCACATATATTTAACCAAAAACCTGGTGTGCATTGAATGCATGTCAGAGCTCAAAAGGTTTTGAGTAACTTGAATTCCTTACTATACATCCAGTTATACGTCCTCACTCCACAATCCAATCAAGTTCGTTCAAATTACCAATGATTACATCCCCAAACATTCAATTCGAATCCAAACTGACCTAATTCATTCCCTAGGCCCCTACAAACCAAAAACAATATGAAGAGGAGTGGTAAATCACCTTTGGACAGTGAGGGCAATCTGAGTACATGGGTAATAACTGCTCCAAACAAATTCGAAGTTGGATTGGTCTCGTTGTTGAGTCAAGCAAGCTTTGGTGACTGGCGGTGTGAGATCGAATTCGAATTGAAATCGAGGAAAGGGAGAAGATTGAAGCGATGAGAATTTTAAGGAGAAGAAATGACCGCCATTAATCAGTTTTTCAGAGGAGGTGAGCAAAGTGGAAAACTGAGGAGCTGAAGTAATATAAAGGACCGGAAGACGAAGAGCCATGTTCGACCCAGGTGGTTCGGTCAACCTGAAAGGTGTGTTCGACCCTGAACATGCTCGATCCAAATCATTGAATAGACGTGTCCAAACTAGAATGCATGTTTGATCCATGATACCTTGTTCATCCCAAATTATATGTTTTATGACATACATGTTTGATGCTCGACCCTCAATGGAACCAGGCTCCTTAATCTACAGAAAACCAAGGTTTGATCTGTTAAATGGTGCTATATTTCGAAGCTCATAAATTTTAGAAACTAAAAATTATGAACTTCAAGGGGCAAATGCTTATCCATCAAAAATCACGCACCAGTTGATGGGTCGAACGTATGTCAAAACTGTGGATCGGGCACGAGCATGCTTTGAACCATAAAGTCACTCGAACCAATACAAGGGTTGAACACTCATGGTCGAACACCTTTAGGATCAAACGAGCACAAGGATCAGATACTCATGGTTGGTCGAAAATCTTCACGGCTCGAACAGCTATAGGGTCGAACATAGTTGAGATGTCAGGGACGATCGAACAACATAAGGTTCGGTTAGGCTCAACCGGGTCGAGAGCTCTATGGTCGGTCATATAACATACACATGGTCAGTGGAATGAGCACAATAAGGGTCGAACACACATCATTTCGTTCGTATGAGCATCGGTAGTCGAACATTGTAATGGGTCAAACAAATGCTGGTCGAGCGAAAATAAGGTAATGAAGCTACAGGGTCGAACGAGCATTATTGTATAGGACACGACAGGGTGGCTCGAACATCCAGACTCGGTCGAACAGGGTGGCTCGAGCATCCAGGGTCGATCGAACATGAATTCGAGCAGACAACTGGATACAGCTGTTAACAGCTGGCAGTGGCATTTCCATAATTACTTATATGTTCGACCCATAGCCTGCATATACATATTTCAGCTCACCACTTCACTCCAACTTCCCCTATAAATAGGCCATGGCTTCTTTACTTTTAGGGATTGATTTCCATCACCCCGAAGGACTGCCGAATTGTATTCTCTACTGATTTAAGAGATTATAACACCATTTACCATCCAAAAGCAAAGATGAAGCATCAAATTGATCATGAAATCAGCTAAAAGTGATCAAACTTCCTAGATATTGAAGATTCTCCATCATTTTCCTTTCATTTGGCGAAATCTACTTACTTCCTCGCTGATTTGCATTTATTTGAGTGAAGTCTTTATGTAATGAAGAACATAAATGTGATCTTGGGTGATCCTAAGCTTGTAATCATTGAATTGCTAATGGACATCATTACCAAAGTGGACATAGATCTTTTCTAAGATCAAACCACTATAAAATTTGTGTCTTTTGTACTTTTTATTTGCGATTGCGGCCTCTTCCATACAGTTTGGTGAAGTGAAAATTCACACCTTGGTGTTTGAACCAATTTTGATTCAAACAAAAGGGATCATGTACATTGGCTTCTTCAAACGTACCATAGTTGGTGACGGAGAAGGGCACTTCTCTTAGCTTAAGAACTAGAGTATATTTGTGGAAATCAATTAGTGATTTCTGGAGGATTTGACGATGTGGCATTCAAAGTGAATGGTGGTGTGCTACCTTAGAAATGCAATTTAAACCTCAAGTGTCATAACCGGGAAATGACAAAAATTGGGCAGGCGGCCTGGCTTAGTGGGTCGCTCCCAATTAGGGTGTATAATCACCTGTCTAGAGAAATTTCATTTCCTTCTTTATTCTATTCGATGTTGTCCCTTTCGGGAAATGGTTATTGATCCCAACTATTGGTGATATACATTTGATACACTCAAGCGAAATGAGTGGTCGGTCATGCGTGGCCGGGTTACACGATGTTCTTGTTGAACCCAGTGTATTCCCCTCTAGATATACATAATCGGTAGGTGGTTCCATATCTTGTCATAGTCAAAATCCAATCTCCAATAAGTGCCCACAGTTTTGATTGTATACTATGTATGTGAAGCATGAGATGCAAGCGTTCTGCTAGATTGATATTTATTTGTATTAGACATTATTATATATTAGATAATATATGATTTCAAAAATGTTTTGGGTTATCGTATGGTAAAAACCATCCGTGTTTATGCGTGGATTGATCTTACGATTATCCTTTTCTTTTAGAAAAGATTCGTTAACTTTAAAATTAAGTTGTATGTTGTTTTATAAACTTAGTGGGTTTCTTACTCTAGTTCACCTGGCTGATCCAGCCTTTTAAATGCTCAGGTTAGACCGAGTTTTATAGGTCCGGGTTTGGACAATACGGACTTTAGAAGATAAGCTGGAGGAGTTTAGATTTATATAGTTATTATTCCCCTATGTGATGTATATGAGGAATGATTATTATAACTGTCCAGATGTATAGATGTACTCTGATGATTTGTAAGTTTATATTTCAGGCTCTCAATAAAGTTAACAATATTATATTTTGTTCCGCTGCGATGTGAGACTTTGATTCTGTTGGGATTCTTCTTCTTGTTTCTTCTATTCTAATATTTCTTCATTTCTTATCTCACCCTCAAATTTCTTTCTATTAACTATTTGGTGTTTTAGATACCTGGGTTTTTGGCAAGTAATACTTGTTTTTATGTATTATTGCCGAAATTCGGGCATCGAACCCGTTGGATCGTTACAAACAACCTGCTTACACAATGAAATTACATCTGATTCTTAGCCACAATATTTTCTTTCAAATAGTCTTAAGCACATCTGAATGGTTTACCGGAACTATAGATTGTCAACTTATGCAGAAGTGGATGGCATTAGGGAAACCAATTGTGACTAGTAAAATTTATTGTGTTATCTTTGATCGGATGCTGAAAAGGTTTTAGATAAGCGATGGCATTCTCACAATCTATGGGAGATGAACCAAAATGAGAAAGAATACATTTATTACTTTTATAATCTTTTAAATTATTCTTCAAGAGGTTTTAAAAAAAATCATACGAAAAGATTTAACTGGGGCTGCTTGAATTAACAACATAGATTCTTGTAAGAATTTTTTTGCACTCATCTTTTCGATATCAATTCTTCTTACATGTGGAAACTGATTATGAAAATAAGAGGAACCAAAGAGCATTTGGCACAAAGGAAAATTTTCTTTAGGTTGTTGCTTCTACTTGGGTTGTTTGGTCATCTGCTTTTACTAGACACAAGTGCAAGCCTGTACTACGCACACAGATATTGAAAAATTATACTAAAACATGTTAAGTTATTACACATAAATTTACTTGCATTGTAAAAAAGTGACTAACATAATTACCTAACATACAAATTTGCATGCATTAAAAGACTGAACATTACATGAAAATATGATTTGTATCACAAACTAATATAAATACAGGTAAATAATTTGAGCATAAAACAGATTGGGTTCATAGTTTTAAACTCATAAGATAGTGGGTTCTAAAGGTCAAATTCTTTGGTTGAAATCATCATAAAACTTTTCACAATCAAACCAAGGAGCGGTTATAATCCATAATTGCATGACCAAAATAAACGTGGAGCAATATTAGAAGACTCGTATAGCATATGGTATTATAGGATTTTTATTTGGTAATCTGTATAATATCATTGAAAAAGAAATGTCTTTCTGAACTCTATTATGGGAGTATACTCTCTATGATTTAAGCATATTTACAGCAAAACCACATATGAATATTCTGTTACTAGAGCAATTGGAAGTTCTTTACAGTATACCAATCGGATAAAAAGCATAACGCATAATTTTATTACTCGGTACTTCTCAAGCAATAGCAATTGTTTAAATCAAAATTGCTCTAAAATTCCAAAGGTACTTTAACAGTACTTCACCAAATGGTAAGAAGTAGAAAATGGAGCCATAATCTTAAAATAAACGGAAAAAAGTAGAGAACACAAAGTTTAGAGTGGTTCGGCTAAGGAAAAGCCTACGTCCACTATGAGAATAGCTTTCATGATCATATTCAAGTTTACAAAGTATGAACTCTCTCTCTCTTTACATTCATTTTATTTCTCTCAAGTATTTCACTTTGATCTACTCAAAATAGCCAAGGAACTTACCGGAATTCTCTAAGTGTAGCAAGTTGTGATGTAGTTTTATAAATCCTCGAACACTTCATTGAATTTTAATGATTCCATAGCGAATTTGATGTTAGATCTTTGTATAGAGATGATTAGAGATGTTAGAATGATAGAGGAAATAGTTGACAGCCCTTCGGGCTCATAGAAATTGATCCCCATTAATGTGGAGTTCATCCCCTATATATAGGTGTGAGGAATGGCTTAAATATAGTGTGCAGGATTTGGGTCGGCCTCAAAGTTATATATGAAAATGCCACTGCCAGTTGTCACCAGCTGTTGCCAGTTATTGCCAGTTGTTGAGTCCCTGACTGACCGGAATGGTACCGACCGACCCAATAAAGGCCGACCGATTCAAATCTTGCATGTCTGGATGCTTCGTTCCTCGCCTTCAAATCCGACTGACTCATATACCCTAAATCATAACTGACCCGTATGCTCCATTGACTGGACCGACCAACATTGCTTTATATTTGAAGCCAACTCATTCTTACATCTTGAGACCGACCCATTACCTTTGAGATGAGACCGACCCATTGCCTTTGAGATGTGACCGACCCGAACTATTTGTTGGCTGGACCGACCAAGTTAGACTGTTTGGTGCCGATCCACCCAAATTAATACCGATCGACCAATTTACTTTACTCTAAACCGACAAGTTAGTTTTCACTTATTTGATCCATCGAAGCATGTATGGTTTTTAATGGATAACATTTTGCTCCTCAGAGTTTTTAATTTTTATTTATAAAAAATCATAAGCTCCGAAATAGGTATTTTGAATACATAACATTTTGATCGATCATTCACGTTGTGCATGGGGTATCTCAATTACAGGTCAGTTGGAAGTTATCTTATGTGGGTCGGTCACTATTCATACGGCGGGTCAGTTTGGTTTATTCCAGTCCAATACTTGATGAGTCGGCCCGATACGCACAGCTCTTATATAATCCGTCTTAGCCCCTTGCCCTTCTCTATTTCCACTCTTTCCAAATCGAAGGCTTCTTCAATGGCGGTCAAAAGCTCCTAAGGAAACCTAATCAAAAATTCCCTAACCTTTTTCCAACCAAATCACTATTCCACACGCAATCAGATCCAACCAGTTTTTAGAATTGAAATCATCTAAGTCAGAAACTCCCCGAAGCCGTCCATCCCATTTCGTCCTTCGACATCCAAATTAAACTGTTTGTTGAAACCATAGGTACAAATCCTTTCTGGAATTCGCATTATGTTTGGCAATCCTTGTGTTTTGGCCCGAGTCGGAGTAATTTGGGGCTGAGATGTAAGTTCGTGCATACAGGGTTTTGAATTATGGATTTTGGTACTGAAATAGTTCGAAATAGGATTGGATTCGATTGTAATGGGCTTATAGTTGTGCGTGAGGGATTTAGAATGTATCGACCTTCTTGGAAATGGATTTTGGTTTCATGCCTACAAGTTGTTTGTAAAAATGCCAAAACCGTAAATCTTGTAGGAAACTCATGTTCATTTACTTAATTCCATTGTCGTGATTTTGCTCGCACTTTATTTGTGACATACGTTTGTTGTACCGATCACGTTTGGCAAGCTTGAAGGTCACAAATCATAGTGTTCCAGTTGCCACCGGCCACTCAGGTTCAGTCAAGGCCGATCCATTTTGGGTCAGTTGAGGCTGACCCAATATGGTTCAGTCCGGACTGACCCATTAAGGGTCAGTTCAAACCGACCCACTATGGGTTGGCTAAGACTGACCCATTACGGTTCAGTTTGGACCGACCCATTACGGGTCAGTTCGGACCAACCCATTATGGGTCAGTTCAGACCGACTCTTTATGGGTTGGTTAAAACTGATTTCCCGTGCTCTTAGTTTTTGAATGTGTTTTCCTGCATTATTTTTCTGTGGTACAATACAAACAAACACCTGTTTCGGAGCAATATACTTTGCTGTTGATCGCCCGTATTGAAAACAAGTTAGATAATTACGTAGAGAACTTATATACCAAACTATACAGATTATACTTGAATGATGAGTTTGTGTTGGAGTGCTTTGTTAACCATTTTAACATAAATGCACACCTACTTAAACATTCAAATATAATCCCGTAGTAAGGCTTGGGATCGATTAATCAATTCACACTGATCTTAGACCCTAAGACCTTCTCCCATATAGCCGTATATGATATTTCTCTGTCTTAGGAAACATGCACCTGTAATTTCTTTTCAAGCACATATATTTGTGTAGAAAAGGATACTAGACAGAAATCGCGCCAACAACTTGACGGAGCGCAAAGTCCACACAGGCTGATACTTCTACCCAAGTTACTGATGTGGCTGTAACTAATACTCCCGGATCAGACATTAATCCAGAATTCCCCGCACCTAAGCCTCTTACTGGAGTGCCTAGCGATATAAAATCGACCTTATTCTATGAGCGTTCATATAAGAATTTAAGCGCTTAGTTTAGGATTTTAGAAACTAATGCCAAATTCCCTAAGAAGAATGAATTTGAAGATTCTCCGCTTCACGGGTATGTCGCAGTCAACCGACACATGCTAGCAATGAGAGTTGTACCTCCTTTTAATTCACTCTTGTAAACAATCCTTAATCACTTAGCGATTGCCCCTATGCAATTACACCCCAATGGCTATGCCATCCTAAACGGTCCTTAGGAGCTTTGCATGAGGGTCAAGCAACGTGCTCCCACCTTTTAAGAGATTTGTTCTTTGTATATCTTTAAAAAGAGGCAAGACAAACTATCGATTACTTTCATCGAAGGAAAATACCCCAGGATTATTACTGATCTGTTGGAAAGTGCTAAGGTATTTAAAGATGATTAATGCTTTATACGGTGTCCGAGCATCTTTTATGGAAGGTGGATGGAAGGAGGTGAGAACGTACTATCTGTTATTCCTTTATCTACTTCTGCACTTAGGTTCTGAGTATTAAATCCTTTCTTTATTTTATAGAACTCCCCTTTTCTGATCTAGAAGATACTGCTGGTCAGGAGTTCTTTGACGGTTTTGAAACTGTCAATGAGGGAGAGAGAAGTAGGAGATTCTTGATCACAGAACAATATCTCCGTCAATATCATCTACTTGACCTTCTCATACTCTTAGATTAGATTTGACTTTTAAGAAAGAGATTGCTAGTAAACCTCTCGCTTAGAAATCTCCTTTAAAGAAACGTTCAAACATTGCGGGCAGTAGCAAAACGCCTCCCAAATCTAAACTGGTTTTCATCGGGGAAGAGGAGTCTCAACAGCACAAGAATGAGAGTGAACAGGCTGAGAAGGAGACTGAGCGAGTTGAGAAGGACAGAGCTGCTTCAGAAACCCTTCCAGATCCGATGAATGGGGTCAAACAATCTGGAGATGCTGAAACGACTTCTAGGGATAATGCAGATAAGGTTGATGAGAACCCTATTACTCAAGTTACCCAAGGTGAGAGTTCTGTGGATACTTATAAGGGTTTGAGTGATCTCAGTTCGGCCAGAGATACCATTCCAGGTGAAATTTTCATCCAACCTCCTAAACCTCAAACCACAGGAGTAGGAGTTAATATAATTTGAGCCCGTATCACTCAACTGGGAAAAAAGCTTTCAAATCTTGGAATTGCCTTTGAACTGACTGTAAAACTTGGTTCGTTATTGGATACACATTAGCTAGTGTCTTACTTATCTCATGAATTTATGATTCCTTGCATTAGTTTCTTAAACTTGACCAAGTATTTGTCAATGGGAACACTAAATTTCTTCTTTGTCTTTATTCCCAGGTTCATAAATGATGTTGTAGCCCTCGTTTATGAAAGGCTTCAATGAAAAGTCTAGCCAACATAATCTAAAGCTCCTTTTAAAACACTCAAAGCATTTAGGGCAGTCTCAGCATTATCAGAATCCGCAACCTTCTAACCAACCTCAGCAAACTCCCGAGCTCCTAGAGGTTGATGAACAAAGGAGAAGGAGGCTTCGTCAAGAACGGAACGATGACGAAGAATGGTGATGATGTGCTTAACTTCGTGACGAATACGATGATCATCACTATGACGAGAACCGTCGGAAGAAGCGGGGCAAGGATGATCAAGGCAAGAGTGATTCTCAGAAGCACCACAAATCGGACAAACTTCTTATGCCAGACATTCATATTACTTCCAATAAACCTTCCTTGGCTTCTCCATCTGTCACTCCAACTCCCACTGACCTCCAAATGATTATTCACAGACCTAGTTATGCTCCCAGGCCATGCAGCCTTGAGCTGGCTGAACGATTCAAGGGTTGGTGTCTACAGGGGATGTATTTTGATTTGGATATATATCCATCCGACGAACGGGTCATTCTCGGTGAGATGGTCACCATGAAGAGTCGCATGCTCACACAATTTGATGTTGCTAAGAGTCAGTTGGAGACTCAAATAGATATGATCATTAATCATGTTGATAAACAACTGGGTGCTTGGCATACATTTGCTCATGATCTCCAAAGGCTCAACTAGGAGAATATCAAAAGAATCCTTACTTTAGAGAACGACAAGGTTGAGCTCATCAAGGCTATTGAATCCTAGGATGGAACTATTGCTTCCTTCACTCAAAGAGACATAAAACTAGCGGGCTTAGAGAACGAAAATAAGAGACTCGAAGAAGAACTTGCTATCACGAAAGCGCAAGTCCAAGAGGTTCAAACTGCCCAAGAGCTTGCCGAATCACAACTAATTATAGAAAAGAATGCTTCTGCCACTTATCAGCAAGAAAATACTATTCTTTAGGAAAAATCTCTTCTCATAGTGCAACTCTTTCTACAGTACAAGCCACTAACAAAACTCTCAAAGAGGAAAGACCTAAGTCTGTAGCTGATCTCGAAAAAGCTGAATTGGATGCTGATACTTCCTTGTTTAATTTCTATGTCTATGGTGTTATGTGCCAAGGAAGCTTATATTATCTGGAAGATAAGTTTGAAATTACTCTGGCTCTTGTCTGGGAGTGAATACTTGAGGTTAATGAAGGCGACCATAACGAAGACGACCTCATTAAAGATCTCTTAGATGAAGAGTCTCGCAAAGCCTTAGCCGAGAGAAAGGTTCGGTTGGGAAAAGCGCGAGTCTAAGTAAATGTTAGGGCTGGAATTTTCGGGAATCAAGCCCAGGATCAGACCAATATTGATGCCCCCGTTGATCCTGCTAGCATTAAAGCGTCCGGCTCGCAAACTCTGACTAATCCTCCTGCTATTCTCAAAGAGAAGGAAACAGTTTCTGAGGAACATGATGTCAACGATGAGGAAGATGATAATGATGCTGACAGATTTGAAGTTAATGAGCACAAAAATGTCCAAGCTAATCTTGAAGTCACAGGTAAAATTTAAATTGTCCAAGCTACATTATACTTAGACTATCTACGCCCTTCACCTAGGACGACTGCATTTCATGCTCACTGTTCATCTGTCTTAGGTCTTATCTCACCTAAGCCTCCTTCTGGCGGATTTACCGATATGATGACTAAAGCCATGGTTACTGATTTGACTTTGACTTCGATTTCACTTACACTACTCACTACTCCCCCTCTAGGTGACACATCTTTGCTTAGTCCCGCGACCCTAGGATCACAAGCCACACAAATCGGTGCACTTGCCGATTTGAACGATGATACTGATTACATCCCTAGCGGGGATGATTTGAACTACATTGACGAGACCCCGGGGAAAGACGCTAAGGATCCAAAGAAGCGGAAATCAAAGCCTGGATCTTCCTCGAAGCGTAGAGGGCGAAAGCGTATTGCTGAGAAGAAAGGGACTATCACTTTATCCTCTCAAGAAAATCCAAGTGGCCCCATAACCAAGGATGGAAGCCCTCCAGTCATTACTACTCCTCCTTCCTCAACCAAACTATCTCTAAGGTCAAGTGGCTCCAAGGACGGAAGAAAGAAGAAGTAGCGCTTGCAGCTCACTTTCTTTACTTTCTACGATTTCCTTTTATGCATTGTACTTAGACCGGTTGTGTATGCGAGTGTCGGCCCTCGCTTATCACTTTACATACATTTGTGTCCCGAACTTCTGTACTTTTGATTCTATGATTGACTTTTTGTCTGACTTTTGCTGTTGTAATGAAACTGTGTTCTGTGTTCTACTTGTTGTACTTAAGCTTTTTGTTTAGCTTCGTCATACTTTATTGTTTTGCATTCCACACCTGTTTTCTTTACATGCTTACAACACAAGTTTTCTATATTATAAGTTCTTTGTTGTTGCAATGCCTGGTGTTTTAGTGACCTTATGGTACATTTTTGTAAATAATGATTTTTTCAGTTGTATCCACGGATCATTACTACCTGGGTCCACCTTATCAACCTTATTTAATTCTTTCGATTTTGACTAGGGCAGCACTCGAGACTTCTTTTCGTGAATAACTACTTTTTTTGTTTATCACTATGTTGAAGTTCTCGAGCTTGCCTTAGCCATTTCAAGGGATTCAACTTTGTTAATCGGAGTAGTTCTTGCAAGCCCCAAGCCTTTATGTTTGGTGAAAAGTTGTGATGAGCTTATGGTATGCTTTAATGAGCATTATTGATTTATCTAGATGCAGTGGTGATGCCCTCATACCAAAGTTCTTTACAAACTTTTATAGGTTAGGCGTGACTGACTATATTTGGAATCTCTTGATCATGACTGGAAATCAAAATTTTCTACTATAGTGGCTAAATCTATTCCTTTTTCCGTCACATCTGGGATTTCCTAACTTGCTCATGATCCAAGGATTTTTAGCTTAGTCGATCACGATCGTTCCTTTTAATGAAAAGGAGTTTTTGTGCCCCTGCTTGAGAGGTCTTATATTTTTTAAATATATTCAATCATGTTTCTTGCTAACCTAGCAGTCCAGGCCTTTCGGAGATTAGATTTGAATACATGCCCCCGGGGATGTCATGGTTTTTGTGCCTCCGAAGAGGTCTTTGTAAATCCATTATTCGTTGTGACCGAATAATTCAGCCATTTGTCGAATTTGTCAAACGCCTTTGAAAAGGTCTTTCGAGTCCGCCAATAACCAAATTTGGAAGACCCGGCTTTTGGTCGGATGCCCCCACAAAGTTCTTTTGAGTCCGCCAACAACCGAATTTGGAAGACCTGGCTTTTGGTCGGATGCCCCCGTTGAGGTCTTTTGATTCCACCAATAACCGAATTTGGAAGACTCGCCTTTTGGTCGGATGCCCCCATAGAGGTTTTTTGAGTCCGCTAGTAATCGAATTTGGAAGACCCGACTTCTAGTCGGATTCCCCCGTAGAGGTCTTTTGAGTCCTCTAGTAACCGAATTTGGAAGACACGGCTTTTAGTCGGATGCCCCCGCAGAGGTCTATTGCCTCCAAACAGGTCTTTGAAGCCCAGTGTTTGTCGCAATCAGGCCAGGTATTTCATTAAATAGACGATCAACTGGGTTCCCCCAGTGAGGTCTTTAGTTTAGGGTTGCTTCGTTTCACAGGACGGGAGTTAGTTCATTTATCGGGCTTTATCACGATTTGTAGAACTAGGGTCCTAGACCTTACAATTAAGAAGGTACCCCTACGGTGAAACTTACAACTTTGTCTGTAGTTTGCATGGCTATGCTTCACACCTTCATATTTGTTGCGAATGATGTTTAGAGCACTTGGCTCTTGAGTTGTCCCAATCAGGATGTGCTATGATGGTCATCTGGCTTTACTAGGTTATGGATGTGTTAACGTTCTTTTAGGGGACCTGCAATCAAAATCAACTTTTAGCAACTTGTAAATAATCAATAATTTGCAAATGTACGATTTACGCAAGCAAGGCAATTTCTTTCATTAATATGTACAAATTTTGTCTACTATGCTTGCATAATATTTACAACTTTTCGCAAGACATATGAAAAAAAATTCAAGGAAAGTATCGGCGGAGGTGTATGTTGTTACAGGCTCTAGGAATTTCAATTCCATCCATCGCGTTTAGTTTGAAGGTGCCATCTAAGGGCTTTTGGCTTATTATGTAAGGTCCTTCCCAGTTGGGTCCGAAAACACCAGTCCCTGTCAAGACTCTTTTTAGAACAAGATCCCCAACTTTGAAGGTCCTTTGTTTGACTTTAGAATTAAAGTGTGCGGCTACCCACCTTTGATGAGCAGCAATTCTGAGTTTTGCTTCTTGCCTTCCTTCTTCGAGCAAATCGAGTGTTTCAAGTTGTAGCTTCTCATTCTCTTTTTGGCTGAAATGAATTCTGCAATGAGTGGAAACTTCCAGCTCTACTAGAATCATGGCTTCAGATGCGAATGCAAGGGAGAATGGAGTGTGCCCAGTCGCAGTTTTATGAGTTGTACGATATTCCCATAGTGCAAATTGAAGCTCTTCTACCGACCAACCTTTAACTTTCTCGAGGCGTTTCTTGATGGTTGATTTTATGATTTTATTTACTGCTTCAACTTGCTCGTTGGCCGGTGGATGAGCAACAGCTGCAAAACTCTTTTTACCTTTGTATTTAGCACAGAAATTCTTGAAATCCTCACTTTCAAATTGAGTCCCATTGTCCGTGATTATTTTCTGTGGCACACCGAATCAACAGATGATGTTCTTCAGGACAAAGTTGATAACTTTCTTCGAGGTGATGGTGGCAAGTGGCTCTGCTTTATCCCACTTGGTGAAATAATCGATGGCTACAATGGCGTACTTCATGTTTGACTTACCTGTTGGTAAAGCTCCAATTAGGTCAACACCCCGAATAGAAAATGGCTATGGCTGACAATTTGAGTCCATTCTATTGATGGTGTCCTTGGAATTTTCGCAAATCTCTAATATCTATCACACTTTCTAGCATAGGTCATAGCATCTTGGTTCACATTAGGCCAGAAGCAGCCATATCGCGGAACTTCTTGGCCAATGCCTGCCCGCCTGTATTCCCCCTACATTCACCTTCATGTAATTCCTCCAAGATTGCTCTGGATTATTCTTTAGTCACACATCGAAGTAGGGGCATGGAAAACACTACAAGAAAATGGGGTCTTTTCCTACCAATTGTGAGCGTAAGTAAAAATAACATAATAGTGGGTAATATATTTTAGCTACCAATATTGAATTGGTAGAAATTAGTAGGTAAAGCTTAGTAGAGAAAGAGCTTTAACTACACTTACTGAAATTGGTAGGTAAAAGAATTAATGGACCCCACAACGTTATGACTCAAATAATGAGTCATCAGCTGATGTGTTTGATGATGTGTCGTCTTACATGGTTGTTGAAATGGCTGATGATCTGTTATCCTACATGGCTGATGATGTGTTATCCTACATGGCTGCTGACATAGTTGTCATAGTAGTATACACATGGCATATATTAATGATGACACTTGGCTTTTAATGGTTGGTTCATGTGTCAAACAATAATTTGTCCATGTGTCAAACAATAATTTGTCCATGTGTCATCATTTGATTAGTGTGTATGATATCCTTTTTAGGCCACATGACATTATTTACAATAAATAAATATTTACAAAAATTGAGTATTTACACAAAATTTACTTTTAAACAAATAACAAATATTTATTCAAATAAATATTTATTACACTTTCAAACAATACACATACTGTTTCCTTACTATTACACAATCACTTATACATACACTTCCTCGCTACATTTCCTCGTATACATTGGCTCCTTACTACATACTCATTCACTCATATACATGTACATAGTCACTCACACTTTCACTCTAGCTTTAGTCATCGGCTTCTTGCTCCAGAATTTGTCCAGTCGTTTGTGGTACCTGTCATAATAAAATAGAACAGTAAATTGAAAAAGAAACAATTTAATTCGCAAATATAAATTTGATTTAAATTTTATTTACCTCAGTTAGTTGGGTTGTTTCTCATCATTTTTCTAGACAGGGTCAAATGAGTGTATGTGTGTATACACACACACACCCGAACAACGGTAGTTTCTACAAAATTGCAGTTGCCAGCCGTATTGAATAAGTTTTTCCAATCTCTGACAGTCTTTGTTGAAGAGTTTTTCCCTCAGTGGAAATCTATACTTGGACCACCTTTGAAGCTACAAGAAGTGATTAGAATTATAAGTTTTAAAAGAACCTCATTTTTTGTAGAAATGACCACGGTAACAAACAAAATATTGCTTTGTTTCAAGGATTTTGAACAAGAACAGGAGAAGCATTATGATGGGCTATATTATTATCGCTATCAAAAATACATGTCTTAGTAGAAATATCAGAGGTAGTAGTGATACGGTGCAGCCTAGCGCATGACAGTCATCCTGCACAACATGAAGGCAACATAATTGTTAGCAAGTCCTCAGCAAACCATGTGTGTGCCTAGAAGTTTCCTAGAATAAATATGCTGCATTCAAGAAGCGCACCTGCAAAAGTAGTTATTTTATATTTAATGTTTTTGTTATTTCATGCTTTCTGTTATTTTACTTTTGGGCATTGCAATTGTTGCAACAAAATGGGTAGTGGCTATGCCACGTAAGAGAGAAAGCTACTCTCGAATTGGCTATAAGAATGTACTCATATCAGTGATGAAGGATATAGAAAACTATTGCAAAGAATTCTCACTCTGCTCCTTCTTCTTAGCTGTATTTAGCTGCATTCTTTCTTCCTTTCAGCCATGTCCTCTCTTCCTAATCTTTATCTTCCTCCTTCACACTAATATGTGTATCAACTGGTGCTTTCACCAAGGTTCTCTCCTCCCTCATTGTCTGGATCTTCTCTTCAACTCAATTATCTTTTTCATCTCAGATCTGCTCCTTCATCCTCCTTAAGATCCAAACATCACCGCAGCCATGACTCGAATTGATGATGCTTTTCAACAACTCGCCGAGCACCAAAACACCATAAACATCATACTAGCCACTCAAGCAACCCAAACCACCATGCTGAAAAACCTACGTGTCGACACCATCGACATTAAAGCAGCACTTCAAGATCTTAGCAAATCCATGGCCGAGCTCAGCCGTAAACTTGACTTCATCACATCGTCAACTGCTCCTCCCTTGCCTAACTTTCAAACACCCCCTCTCACCCCTGCCGTAACCGCTATTACTGCTCCTCCGTCGGCTAAGCCCCCTACGCCTCAGCCCACCTCTGACATCGTCTCCCACAACTATCCAGAACGAGCCACAATACCCCAAACCTCGTTTGAACCTGCGTGTAAACACACGGACCCTGTGTTGGAAACCGATCTGCTTAAGATTCCATATTCAATTCAAACGGGAGGTAATAATTTGATTGGCCAATTCCTACACTGGGTTTCTGCTGCTGACAGAGTATGTGAAATAGAGTATTTGCAAACTATTAAGCTAGTGGCCATAGATCAGCAGGAGGTATTATTTTTTTATTGTCAAGAGGAACTGGGTAAAATGGGGTTTAAAACTTCCCAAAGCCCACTGGAAATTTCTATCAATCAGCTGGGGAAGTTTGGCAATGATCCACTCCTTGGTTGGAATTTAAATGATGGAATTAAGATGCATTTCAACTATCAGACCTCTTCTGCAAAGATTGAACAGTATGGTTATATACTGTCTGATGTTATGTATGAAAGGGATGCCAAAGAGATTTTTGAAAAAACGATATACATATTTGATCCGGGCGGGAAAGTTGATTCTGAATGTTTGTATTGGTGCAGTTGCATGGTGATGCTCAATCACAATCTAGCCCCGACTACTCCGATGCAGCCATCACCAACTTCCGACCTTGAGGACAAGGTCGATTTCAAGGCCGCGTTAATGATACGGTTATATAGGATATACATGCACAAGGCCCAAAGAGATCATTCACATACTAAAAGATTACCTGGAATAAAGGCAACCAGTGAGCACATGCAATTCAGTTATGGAAGAAACGTGCAAACTTTTATCCTTTATTTTCTTTTTTGATAATTTTGTTTTAAATTGTTGCAAGTTGTTACATAGGGGTATAGAGTATGACACGTAGGCCTAAATTTGTTAGTAATCGGTTATATAAGTGGTATAGGAGTGTAATGAAAAGATATGAAGAAATATTTCTAACAAATTCTTACTATCTCCTCTCGCCATGTCTTCTTCTTCATAATTTTCTTCCCTAATCTGCTACTCCTCTTTCCTCAAGCTATCATATCCGTATCAAGTAGCTTCTTATTTCAAGAATTAAAACTAAATTATGTTTGATGTATATTTTGCACATACAAATGAAAAACAAATTTTTTTAAGCGTAAAGATTAAACATTTAAACTGAACAAAATTAATTTAGCAAGTTAAAATTGCAATATGGCTGAAATTTCTAGTCAACCAAGAACAGTAGCAATCGAATAAAATTAGAGTTAAATTCATACCGCTACTAAATCTTAGAATAAAAAATTACTTGATAAAGTTAGGATCAAACTCATGAAGATGAAAATATTAGAAAAGGGAATCTTTACTTTTGAGAAATCTTCCATGCATAAAGAAGAAGCAGAATATATCGGATCATTATTTAATGCATTCAATAATTTTATCAGTAATAAAAAAATTCAATACCATTCCAACATAACAGAGACTGTCATATTCCACGCATAAGTTATCACATATATGATGACAATTTAAGGATGGTAACATACTTAATATGTGTTTTTTAATATTACAACTAATATATACTGCCATTTCCGAAATAGTTAGATTGAAGAAAACCTGCAGTTTTTTATACTATAGAGGAATAAACAAAACTGAGATAACAATTGAATAGTTAGGTGTGGATGAGCACATAACCAAATAAAACAAATTCAAGAAACCAAATAAATCCAATAATTAGGTGGTGAGCACACAATAGTTTGGCTGTAAATTTTATTATCAATTGCTCACTGTTTCAAGCCAACGACAGTCTAAAGATGCTATATAATTCATAGCTCATTCTCACTCATTAATAAAACTGATAGAAATCGAACAATATGATGCATAGGTAATACTACGGTAAAGAAAGAATACCCACTGATATTGAATAAGGGATTGTAGAGAAATATAAAGTGGAAATTAACAATAAAGTAAAGGAAATAATATGGTGCTTCTTATCTACGGATGCTTACTTTATTGAGAATGATTGCTAGCATTGACGTTAGCAACAAAGCAGCTTGCTTTTGATTAATTTGTCCGGTAGAAACCAAGAACAGAGAACACACGATAGTTGACCATTTTTCTAGATGTATAGAAGTATACGGAAAATTTACTTTGGAACTCAAGGCTATATCAATTATAAAAAGTCCCTGGCTTTGGGCACGCTACATAGAATCAAACTAGTTTCTTACTGGAAGGACCTTAAAAGTAAAGTATACAAATTCATGGCTTCTTTAGACACTTTCTAAAAGGTCCAACTCAGAAGATATTAGCACTCCATGCTTACCTTAACTTCTTTCAGTTCCTAATCAAATGTAGGAAGATACGACTTTGGATTCATTGTGCAATTGCCAAATCATCATTCCTACTCGTCAATAGAAAAATACCGAAAGGGAGAAGAAGGCTAAAGGAAACATTATTTATCGGATCATTATTTAAACTTGGACTGATCAGTTCATGTCTGAGAACGTACCATAGATAAGAAGCAGACAATGGGGTAAAGTTGGAGGATGGATCTGTGGTAGTCAAAATAGGTTCAAAGGAAATACGTCGCTAGCGTGATTCTCATATCATCAATGGATACTTCGTCTTTTCAGTTCACTTTCTCTTTTACTGTGGGAGGAATAGGTTGATGTTGGTACTTGCTGAAAAAAGTTTCTTGTTTGCTTGCGGAATCATGAATGGTTGCTTGCTGAAGCGTGAATGGTGGCATCATTCGTTTTTTATTTTACTGATTGTGTAGTAAAAGTGGAAACTAGCGGCATTTATTTGTGTATTAGTGACAGTGTATTTGTAATTGTATGCGTGAATTGAGGGACAATTAATAAAGATTTATTGTAGATTTTATCAGAAGATCTACTTTGTTAATATGTTACCATAACCAATATTATAAGGCAATAAATATTTACTTATTATATATATAAGACTGATCACAGTCTGTATTACTTATTAGACAATAAATATTTATTTATCATATATAAGATTGACTTAAAAAAAAGTATTCACAAATAGTTTGAACACAAAGGAAACAATTGGAATGTCCTATTTTTTTTAATACCAAAATGGCAAATTTTATTCTAACATCATTAATTGCTTTACCTACACCATAAAAAAATCAATACAATTAAACGAAAAAATATCCTTATTAAACTAAAGATAGAAATACACTTATTAAAAAATAATTAAAATTAAAGAATGAAAATTTGATACATCCACATCTTATATAATTGGAAAATTTTCATACATAAAATAGCTGAAATTTCTATGTGCCAGCAAGTGAATTTAATTTATTTTCCATCGAAGCATTAAATTATATTCATATTCTTTTTAATGATATTTATATATACTTAGTTTTTACATCTTGCATTTCAATTTGATAAAATAAATTTTCAAACTAAGTACTAAAATTAGTATGGTTCATGGAGTACAATTCCTATTTTTTAACCTTTTACAATATTTAAATTAATTTTTAATTTAAAGTCAAAATTTAAATATTTTAACATTCTATTATTCAAATTTTAAAGTAAAAATTTGATATATGAAAAACTGAATAAATATAACTTCAATTAAGGAATTGAATTTGAATTGCAAAAGTGAGTTTACTCATTTTAGAAATCAAGGTCCCTTTGTTCGATCAATGCATTAGAGAATGATTCTGAAATGAGACAATTATTTTATTTTATAGTAACCTGAGGATAGTTTAGTAATACGTATGGTGTATATACTAAGAAAAAGGTGGTGTGTATAATTTAAGAAAAAAATAGTGTATATAAGGCAATTTATGATATACAAATAGAATTTGCCCACTAAAGATTAAAACAACCGAAATCCAGTTTATGCCCAAATTTGATTTTCATTATTAATGCAATTTTATGTCGTTTTTGCTTTTAATATCCTATTCTGCAGATGGCCAATCAAAAAGAGACTACGTGGATTGAGACCACAAAGAAGATCACGTGGATTGAGTTTTGTACCGTTAGATTTGATTTATAACAAGCTGTTAAATTTATAGACTGAGGATGGTATGAATTGCGTCTCTGCAATAAACTAGAAAAAAAATATGTTTTAGACATTTGAGATGATGACATATTAGTGTGAAAATGTGAAACATTTTTGAAAAAATTATAGTTAAAACTTTTGTAGTCAATTGTTTAAAAGAATTTAACAATGTATGATAAGTTATTAAAGAATTATTATTTAATATTAATTATTTACAATTTAATTATTGATTATCAATTCATTAGCTGTTAATTATTTCATATTACCAAATAATTGTTAATAATTAATAAAGAAATGATTTTTTAATGAAAACATTGCTAGGACATGTAAACAAAATCTTCAATTCAAAAAAAATGCTAGAATAATTTTTTTGACACATCATCACACAACTCAGCATTATTTTTAATGAAATTTAAAATGATATGAAAAAAATGTAAAGGCTAATCGCCAAAAAAATTCTCCTTACGTATATGTGTAGATAATACATTTAACCTACCTATAATTATTGGTAGATAATTATCCTTCAGCAATTTTGTAACATTGACAATGTTTACCTACCAATAGATTTTACCATTAAATATTGGTAAATAAAGGTTCTCCTTACCTACCCATATTTATTGGTAGGTAAAATATTGGTAGGTAAAGGTCGAATTTCTTGTAGTGAAAGCCTCGTCTATACAGTCTTCCATCTTGGATGAGATATAATGGAGCATTACGCAAAAAAAACATCACTTCTTAGAATCCTCTGGAATTGTCCCATTGAGGAGATACTCTTTGAACGGGGTCATCCAGGAGATTGGCTCTTCATCGGTCTACATGACCAAGTCGATATGTGCATCTTCGATACTGGGATTTGAAAGAACTTCGATGGGCACCAGTCCCAATATCTGAGCATCTCCGGAACTGGCACATTTGGCGAGTGAATCATCTTTCATATTTTCCTTTATTGGAATACGGGATATTGTGTAGTAATCAAGGTCATCGAGTAGTTCCCGAGCTTTAGAAAGACAAAAAGGAAGATTTTCGATCTTGGATTGGAATTCTCAATGAACTTGATACACTACTATCTGCAAGTTGCTGAGAATCTGCAGGTATTTCAAGTTCAATTCTTTCACCAACTTTAGTCCTGCAATAAGATTTTCATATTCGGCTTCGTTGTTGGTTGATCGGAAGCATAGCATGGAGGATGGCCTTCATGGGTTTCTAAAACCACCCCTGTCCCAAACCAGTAATCATTCATGGACCCATCAATGAACAGCTTCCATCTCACGATTGCTTCAACCGGTTTCTCCTCCTCTTCCCCTCTGTCTATGAACTCAATGATGAAATCATCTAAAGCCCGCCCATTGATAGCTATTCGAGGATGGTAAGTGATGACATATTGGTTAAGCTCAATATTCCACTTCAACAATCTTCCCGAAGTTTTTGGGCGGAAGAGAACTTGCTTTAGCGGCTGATCGGTAAGAACTATGATAGAGTGGGCTTGGAAGTTTGGCCTTAGCTATTTTGAGGCAATGAGCAGACAATATGCAAGATTTTCTAACTTGGGATAGTTCAGCTTTGTCCTAGCAAGCCTTTTGCTGATGTAGTACACTGGCCATTGAACCTTCGCATCCTCCTGGACAAGTGTAGGGCTTAACGCATGAGATGAGAAAGCCAAGTATAGGAACAATTCTTCTCTATCTTTAGGATTTGACAGCATCGGTGGTGACTGCATCTGTTTGATTAACTTTTCGAAGACTGTTGGGCATTCAGACTTTGAAGTTCTCTCTTTGCTCTTGGAGCTCGCATTTCTCGTAGTGCTACAACTTGAGCGGGATTGGCCTCTATGCCCATGGCATTAATAATGAATCCGAAGAACTTTCCCGATGCAAATCCAAATGAACATTTGAGTGGATTCAACTTCATTCCAAACTTCCTGAGGATATGGAACATTCCCGCCAAGTTCTTTAAGTGATCGTCAACTTTCTTTGATTTTATCAGCATATTGTCTGCGTAGACTTCCATTGTTTTCCTAATTTGTAATTCGAACATGGCATTTACAAGGCACTAGTAAGTTGCTCCTGCGTTTTTTAGTCCGAATGGCATGACCTTGTCGCAATATAATCCCCTATCTATTATGAAACTTGTGTTTTCTTCATCTAGCTTATACATCATTATTATCTGGTTATATCCAGAATAGGCGTCCATGAAAGATAAGAGTTCATGCCCTACTGTTGATCAATTCCGGGCAGTGGGAAACTATCCTTGGGACACACCTTATTGAGGACTGAATAATCGATGCATCCCCTTCATTTGCCTTTGGACTTTTTTACAAGGACCAGATTAGAGACCTAATCAGGATATGTGGATTCTCATATAAAGTCATCTTCGAGCACCCTATCCCTTTCTTCTTTTGTGCTACAGATCGTTCGGGTCCTTAGGTTCGTCTTTTTTATTTTATTGGAGTCATACTTGGATTAATATTCAATTTGTGTACTATTACATCGGATGAAATTCCACACATATCAGAATGATTTCAAGCAAAAACGTCTAAATTCGCTCTTAAAACATAGTTAAGTCTTTTTGCAACTTCTGGACCAGCTGAGAGCCAATTTTCAACACTTTGTCAGGATCTTTGTCATGGACTGGAATCAGGATTATGGCTGCAACTGGTGCCGCGCTACTCTCCCCCACACTGGCTTTCCTTGGGTCTATTTCTTTTTGAGCTCCGCTGTGCTCGCCAGTGCAAGGGCCCCGCCCTAGTTTCTATAAGGCGGTCTCATGAATGTAAGAAGATCCTCCGCATTCTTCCTTGTTTCCTTTTTCTTGGCTTCGACTAGCTCTGCCATGTAGCATTCTCTGACCACTTTTTGATCTCCTTTTATCACGCGAACTCCATTTTTTGTTGGAAATTTCATGGTCATACACCATGGAGCTAGCGCAATTTTGAACCCAGCTAGAGTAGGCCTCCCAATAAAAGCGTTGTAGGATGAAAGCTCGTTAACTATTACAAAGGTTTGCATCATAGCAACTTACCATTTTCATTCACCAAGTTCAACTAGCAAATCTATTACGTCGATTGGCTGTGTTGACTCCCTATGAACCCGTGAATCTTGTTCTAACATGTCGTACGTCTGACATAGGCATATTCATCTTATTGAAAGAATTAATGAAAAGCACGTTGACAGACACCCCGGTGTCCACCAGAACCCTTCTAACCACAGACGACCCTATGCCAACGGTGGTCACCATTGGATCAACCATCGGTGTTAGTAGTACATCTGAATCCCTGTCTTTGAACACTACGTCTTCTCCTGGCATTTTTGGCAACTTGACGGGGAAAGAATTATTGAGGACCACATATCCTTCTTCCTGTAGAGGATTATTCAGCTCATCAGCATATTTCACGTAATCCCCCCAGCTTCTTCCGGCTGGGTGGGGACCACCTGAGATCGTGTAGATGATTGCCTTTGGGTTGACAGGAGTTGGAGCTTTTTCCACTGGAGGATTCCTCTACCCCTGTGCAGCCTGAGAATTCTGAGGGTTTTTTATATACTGCAACCTGTTCTTCCTTATTAGCTCCTCAACCAGGTTCTTTAAATGTCTGCACTCGTTAGTGTTGTGGCCCGGCTGGTTATGGAACCTGCGAAACCTTCCTGAGTTTATGCTAGCATCGCTGACTTTCACAGGCTTCGACATTGGGAAGTCTTTGGTGTCCTTTGTAGCCATGTATACATTTTCTAGGGTGTCGTTGAGTGGAGTCAACTCTGAGTTCTTAAAGAAGTGGAAATTCGTATTGCTCTTGTTATCTTTGTTATCATTACCCCTCTTCTGGCCCCCAGAGTTCTTTTAGGGAGCCTACACATTATTGTCTTTCTTTTCAGGTTGCATACTGCTTTCAGGAATATCTAGAGCTTAGGCTGGATCTTCGTCCATACTTATATACTCTTTGTCTTTATCGTATAGCTCCTCGAGCGTTCTCAGATTTTTCATCTTGATCCATCGCCCAAATTTATTATTTTTGCTTATGGCTCCCTTTAAAGCCATCAAAACCAAGCGACGCTCGTGATTTCCGACCTCGGCTGCAGTTGTGTTAAATCGAGTGAGAAAGGCCTTGATTGATTCACCTGGCCTTTGCTCTAACTTGTTCAGCTCTGTAACATCTTGGAGGCTAGAGTGGCGAAATCATCCACAGATTTTGGTGGTAACTTAGTGAACTAAAGGGAAGCCACCCCCTTTAGATAGGTGGGGAAGTATAGACATTTAAGCAAATCTGTGCACGTGCCCCATCCATATGTTGGTCGTATTTGAATAGGAACACGTTGGGATCGCCGGTCCCGTTGTAGGCTTGTACTGTCGGAGGTTTGAAATTCTTCGGGTATAGGGCCATTTTGATTCTCTCAGTGAGTGGGGTCTTGGTAGGAGCGAATCCCCACTCCTTTTCATCATTTTCTTTTTTCAAGCTTTCCTTCGTAATCTTGCGAACCATTTCCGATAGGCATTCCTCATCATTGTGTTGGTCCATGGGGCGGACGCTATCCCCCTTGCTGGATGTTTGCATAGGAAAACGGTTACGGTTTAGGTACTGGGGCCATGTGCCTCCCTCTTAGGGAGGTGCTCCTTTGGTGGAGCCATGCACTTGTCGAGAGGTTGCTTTCTCAAAATGTTTGCGTGCAGGTGGTTTTGCCTCTTCATGATGAGCACTATTAGGATCTGTGACCTCTTGAACGGATTTATCCCGATTCGGACTTGATGAAGAAGAAGATGCATTTTCTGTATGAGTAGTTTGTGCAGGCGTGGTAACGACCTTCGCTATTGCACCTTGAAGAGCAAATAAGGTTTCCAGCCTATTCATCATGGCTTCGTTAGCAATTTCCATCTGTTGTCTTAGGCTAGCAACAACTTCATTAAGTTCATTCTTCGTGACTCCAGCTCCTCCAACCGAATTCTCTCCTACTTCAAGGCAATTGGGAGGCGGAGTTTCTTGATTAACTACATTATCAACATTGTTTCTGGCGGTCTTACTTCCCTTTTTCTTAGTCATGATTTCAGACAAGTTCTTATATTTCGAAGATACTTCGTCAGATGCACCAAATCAGAAATTATGAAGACCTATTGTAGGAACAGGCTTCGGAGTTTGGCGGTAGCACAAGGAGCTTAACCTCAGAAGAAAATACGTGGCCCCACAGTGGGTGCTAAACGTTTAAACCAAAATTGGTCAAAAACATCAAAGGTACTTTAACAGTACTTCACCAAATGGTAAGAAGTAGAAAATGGAGCCACAATCTTAAAATAAACAGAAAAAAGTAGAGAACACAAAGTTTAGAGTGGTTCGGCTAAGGAAAAGCCTACATCCACTATGAGAATAGCTTTCATTATCATATTCAAGTTTACAAAGAATGAACTCCCTCTCTCTCTCTCTCTTTACATTCATTTTCTTTCTCTCAAGTATTTCACTTTGATCTACTCAAAATTCCCAAGGAACTTGCCGGAATTCTCTAAGTGTAGCAAGTTGTGATGCAGATCTGCAATTCCTCGAACACTTGATTGAATTTCAATGACTCCATGGCGAATTTGATGTTAGATCTTTGTTTGGAGATGATTAGAAATGTTATAATGATAGTGGAAATAGTTAGACAACCCTTTGGGGTCTTAGAAATCGATCCCCATTAATGTGGAGTTCATCCCCGATTTATAGGTGTGAGGAATGGATGAAATATAGTGTGCAGGATTTGGGTCAACCTCAAAGTTATTTACAATAATGTCACTGCTAGTTGTCGCCAGTTGTTGCCAGTTGTTGTGTCCCTGACTGACCAGAATGGTACCAACCGACCCAATTAAGGCCAACCGATCCAAATCCGTGCCCCGCCTTCAAATCCGGGTGACTCATATATCCTAAAACATGACCGACCCGTATGCTTCATTGACTGGACTGACCAACGTTGTTTTGTATTTGAAACTGACCCGTTCTTACATCTTGAGACCGACCCACTACCTTTGAGACGAGACCGACCTATTGCCTTTGAGATGTGACCGACCCGAACTATTTGTTGGCTGGACTGACTCGGTTAGACTGTTTGGTGCCGACTGACCCAAATTAATACTGACCGACCCATTTACTTTACTCCAGACCAACTCGTTGGTTTCACTTATTTGATCCATCAAAGAAAGTATGGTTTTTGATGGATGACAGCAATCAACATTCTAAAGAAAAAAATATTAACGCATAAAGCATAAAGAAAAAAATGGATGTTTGAAACAATTAAACTTAAAAAACATATGATAACATCTTATAAAGAAATTGCACCATTATCCATATCACTAAACTTGTTATATGCCCTGTCAATTATTGTACATGTAATAACTAACATAACTATGGTTCTCATTTCTGAAAGGCTTGCATAGTAAGCTTGAAATATGTAGATGATACAACTTTTTGATGGAAAAACACGTCAACCTGGTATCACAATTTGTTAGACAGCAAGAAGAAGCTTTGCTTAGTATATTCTCCTGAAATAATCAATAACAATACAATAAAAGGTTAAAAGAAGCATTACTATTACAGTAGTGGCTTTTGAAAATTAATAAATAATTTGTGCATAAATAATGTATAAAATTTAACCCACATGAATGCACAGTTTATAGGCATCTTTACATAAAAATTACATATAATAAGATGATATCTTTAATGTAATACTAAAAAGAAGATGGTTTGATACTATTGTCTCTCATGTATGGACACTAAAAAATATCATAGAAAATATAACATCTGAGTTAATTGTTCAGATTCTGTATAAAACTAAAAAATGAGAAGTGAACAAATACGAGTTTTTATCCTCAATATATCAATGTGTCAATTACTAAAATTATATAAACAAATGTATTTACAAAATGAAAATCCAAAACTCATTAATATTTTTCTTTTAAAAATAGCCATTTACACATCATTGTATGAACCGCATATCATATATGTTTGGGTTTATAATCCATTGTAGGAAGGTCCATCCACATGCTTGCATAAAATATGAAAGAAAGACAAAAACTAATATTATGAATGTATTTAAGAGATTTGTAAGAGCTGGATATGTTTTTATAGTTATGTATGTTAATTATTAAGATATAATTCATAAGTACTAAATATGCAATTGATAATTTTTTTATAATATAATCAACATTCTTTACCTATCATCTACCCTGGAGAGAAAAATATATTAAATGTGCTTCTTTATGTTTTACCCTCTCAGACTAATAAAAAGAGAGAGGCATCCAAGCGTAATTTGATAACAAATATATTTTTTCCTATAGTGCAAGATTCACATATATAGGTTGGATGTAAAATACAATGTTAAATCAAAAAAATTCATTAGCATCCATAGAAATTAATTTGTTAAAGGGAAACATTGACAACCAACAAACATTTCCATTTGAACTTGGCTTGACATAGTTTTCAATGACAAATCAGGCATAAAATAATTTTATACCATGTGAAGCACAGAGATAAACCGGTTAAATGTGTAGTCGTTGGGTTTTTTTAGCACAGGCTATATTGGTTTAACTTGTTAATTTTTTTGTATTATAATAGCAGCAAATCATTAAAAAGTACAACAATATACTTTTATAATAATTAGAATTTTATGAACACTATAAAATACATAAACAACCAGTGGATGAATGTTAATTAAGTTGAAGACGGTTAGCAGACAATTTGGAAATGTGAATTGTCCCTGAAAAAAATTTGTGGTCCCAAAAGACATTCAAAGTTTTATCCTACAAAATAAAAGCACAAAGAAAAACCCACCACATATAATAGTTAATAAATATTGAAAAATATGAAAAACTGTATAAATTCTTACTGTGGTATTCGTGTTAAATTTATGAATGTTAAATTTATGAACATAAAAACTTAGAAGTAATTAGAAATGGATATAAATATCTCAGCCACCATGGTAATATCATAAAAGAACAAATCAAATTATATATTAATATTCAAAGTCTAGTAATAGAAATGGTACCTGTAGTTGAGGGACAGTAGTGGAGCAATCTATTATATTATATGAAAGCACAATCTTTCTGTGGAACCTTTTCGGTTCCACTTTTGAAAAAAAAATCAGGATGCTACCATCTGTCCACATCTAAAATCCAAAGGATTCCCTCCTATTTACCTAGAGTCGATTCCATCTTCTCCCCTATAGAGTTAAGTCAGTTTTCCCAAAATTCGTTCCTCTCTCCTTCTACACAACGCTTATTATACAGTTGTATGCAACATCGCCATCCAGCTCAACCCTTCTTCCTTAGTCGTAGATTCCATTTGACCCCTTTCCCCTCTGCACCAGCATCGGGCTCTATTTCCTTCCACCAAGACAGGAGCTGCAAGGCCTTTCAACTTTGCAACCATTGACCGATTAGGGTTCCGATGCTGGTATGTGCTTTGTTCAAACCCATTTCTGTAGCAACCCGAACTTCTCGGCAGGCCTAAACCGAGTCAATCATGGGACTGGTGTGAGAACTTAAAACAGTTATTAGGCTTTAATTTAAAATTAGGTAATTCACGGGACCACGTCGTATGTCACGGAACTGGTTTACTCCATGTGAATACCAAAGCTTGAAATAAAACGATTTAATAAACAATGCAATGATTTTTGGAAAAATGAAGCTATTATAAGACTCAGGTACCATCACACAATTCAACACAAGCCGAAGGATAGAGTTTTACCTTATAATAGCCAAACATGCTTAGTACATTTTAAAACAAATCTCATTTGATACTATAAGTGCATAGTGTCAAAAACAACTTCAAATATAAATGTATCAATCATGGACGACATAGTACCATATATTATGCCGCCATACATAGGTTTACAATTAAAACAGAAAAGTCGCGTATTGGAAATTGGATTCCATCTATGAGTCGATGCAAGGGATCTCCCTCACCGATTCGAGACACTCTAGCAAATGCCTCAGGACTCGGATGCTGGCGAGTCCTTGGAACATCAGGGCCGGTCCTCCCTTACTTTTGAGGATTAATTATTCCTGAACACATGTTTTTTGGTCCTATAGGACCTATCTCTGAGCCATTGGAGACTCAATATCCAAGGCTCCTCATTCCATCATCCACATAAGTAAAAATTTCTGGGCTCCATACCGTGACATCACTTCTAGCTAAAAAGAAACGTCGTGCACTCCCTGTAGTCGCTATCCCATTTTTGACTCATACCGGGTGTGAGGTTCGCGAATGAACGCTATACACAAAGCTATGCTACTTAAAGCCGTGCTTTGATCATCATCCACAAGACACTTCTTTTAAACAATAAGCTTTGATCATTGCATCTTAGCATGCCACATTGACAATCCATGCCATACAACTGATGTTTATCAATATAAAACCTCTAAGCTCATATGTCTCAGAGAAGGGTGTCAAGCAAGAGAATAAATTCTCCGCCATCAAACAGATATATATTTAATAAATATCAATCAGTACAGAATGAAATCCAATGTCAGACACACATCCAAGAACAAGTTCGTTCTGGGTCGAACGAAACCGAAGGCACCTTATTCCTCGTCCCATATGTCCAATATAAAAGAGAGGCCCTCACACATCCGAACAATCAACAAGTATGTCCGGACAACTACCACTGTAACCCTTTCAAGGCAGCAACTCCAATCAAAGGCATCAGTAGAAATCCATTCATTGTGAAGATTGTCGGTTTTGCACCATCTTCAATATCTTTATCTTTTAATCATTATAACAGTTATTTAGAATGGGTTAAACCCGGTCTTTCCAAATAACTTGCATATCTTTATAGTCATGTGATAAATAAACACATCATACGCATCACTCCAATCCTGAATATTCTTTTATTCAAATATTCACATCTTTAGGGAAAGATTCCCATTAATTTTATCACAGATAAATTCATTTAAACTTATTCTTTAATATTCCTTTAAAAAACCATTGCAAAAGATTTTATATTATCCTTTGACAAATCTAAACCAAGTTAAGGTTCATAAACTAGTCGGGATTATCGAGCCTTACCGAAGTAATCATTTATTATTTCCAATCCCAATCTATTCATCCCATGGAGCAAAACTAGTAATACTCCATATCTAACACCCACTGTGTTATTGGTAAAATTTAATTACCATTTCACGTTCAAATCTAATTAAAGATTTGTTATCGCTTAGAGAAAAACTGATGGTACTCCATTTTCGATCATTTCTTGAATTCGGTAAATTTAATTACCTCATTCACATTCCAATCTAATTAAAGATTCATTAAAAATCCAACTTGGTTTTAATCGCAAAAATCATTACTTTATGATTATTCAACTTTAAGAAATTAGTCTTGTCTTTAACTGGGTTAAATAATCAATGTTATTTAAAACACAGTTCACGATAAACCCAAATCATCTTCCATTAAATATGGAATCTTCACAGAAAACAGATCAATATATAATCAATATAAATTTCTGTATCAGACTAATAATATAAATGGAATAATGGCAAAGCCTTTTAAATTCCATATATAGTAACGGTCTTCCATTACAGAAGCTCATCTCGATTATTACCCAGTTGAATTCCATTCAATTCCAATTTAATATATTAAATTGGAAAACTTCACTTTGGAAAATTTCCATTAAATCTTAATAAAAAGATTTATAAATTCCAAATCATATCTTCACTATTAATTGGGTTAAAGAACTGATGTTATTTAAAACATCGCTCACGATAAACCCAAAATCCAATTCAAATCCAATTATATTAATTAATTTGGAAACCTTCTCTAAATCTTAATTAAAAGATTTATTCTTTTCTCAACTGGGTTTAAGAACAATGTTGTTGAAGACACCATTTATGATAAACCCAAAATCCAATTTGATATTAAATATAAGGCTCTAAATAAAAATTATATCGGCTTATATTCAATATCAAATTCTGAAGCCAACAAATATTGTATTCGGAATAAAGATATATATATATATATATCTTCCAAATTCCTCTACAATATACGTATAATCACGGAATCCAATATCAAAACGTTCCAAAGTTTATTTCCACTTAAATCCTTTCCAATTCGTACATTGGAAAATTCTGGTTATTTTAAACCCATTTGCAAATCCAATTTATTTATATAAAAACATTGGATTTTTATTCTAGTTATTAAATAGTTCATTTCGATAAAAATATATTTTTATCTCTTCAAAACTTGAAATTCTTCATCCAAATTCTTTCCAAATTATTTATTATGATTTCACATAATTTATTCATATTTCTATTAATTTTATTAAGGCCCTTACAGTCGGTTTCAAACATCGACCACCGAACTGCATTTACAGCGACCTTTTCCAGAACTGATTTGGACATATTCTAAAATCTGACCCTTAGATTTCAAATCTCTTATCATCACTCGAATGCTATTTTCGATACGAACCCAATGGTGCTGGTTTTAGGAGAATCTGACGGCCGGATCTCCCGTTGCATCAATTTGAAGTCAATGGTTGAAATTCGCTAACAGTCGCTGGGCGGCGCCTTCTATTCAAGCCATTAAACATATATAATATATATATATATATCATTGATTTCTATTTAAAACGAATTTTATAAATCATTTATAAATTCATTTTCTAAAATGATTTCAACTTCATTTTCAATTTTAAATCAAAATTGAATATTCCATATCATTATAATACTAAAATGATAATATTTTCAAAATATCTGATTTTGAAATCCATTCTTTTCGATATTCATTATAAATTGAATAAAATCAATATAAAAATACGTTCAAGTTAAAATGGTGTATATCTACTTAACTCGGCTTCACATTTCAATATTTTCGTGTCCATCCAAAATCGGACATCAAAATCATTTTTTGATTCTTTACTGAATATTATTTTGAAATATCCGTTATTATTCTGAATTGGAATCAGACTCAATCAATTACCATATAATTTTATTTATATGGATTTCAAACACAACATGTATTCAAAAATAGTGATAAACAACAATTAACATTCCATTCACAACCAGTGCAATCTACAACTGTGTAAGCATTAAAATAAATAAATAACGCTCACAACAGTCTGTCAATCAATCGATTGACATACAACTAAATATTGGGATTAGTCTATGTCAAATATCATCCCAATACCCGTGTAGGGTTTTCAATCAACAATAATTAATTAAAATCTATCACTTGTATACAATGCACACACCATAGTCAAAAATAAATAAGTAAATACTGAACATCGAATGCCATTTAAGGCGCCACAATTGTCCATACACGTCGTATGAAATGCGAGTGTCACTAATATTCATACAACGCTTCTAATGAAGGGGAGTATAACTACATGATGCGATTTCTAACTGGCAACCTAGAATGCATAATTAACTACGACTTAATAACCTAGCAAAATTATTTTTTGTGAGGGAGTTCTCACCTTGATTTCCACTCTATCAGTCTTTATTTGAAGATTTTAGTACCGTTTGGGTTTGAATTTCCCCCAAATTCTAACTTGCTCCAAATTGGACCCGGTTAGTTTTGTTGTGAAGCTCTCGACTCCACGATCGCAACGGATCCAGTTTCGCGTGATTCCGAATTCATAGCAAAAAGTTATTAACGTACGAAGTTTAAATACAAAATTAAATAAGTATTAAACTAATTAAATTACCCTTATCATTCAACATCAGCAACCCTTGGCCAAGCTTCCACTGCCTCCTCCACGGTGCCTGTCCGGCCGCGGCAACCACCTGGGCCCCTTCTCCCATGCAAGGCGCGCCAGTAGTGGCGCGGCTCAGATTGCCGTCGGCGATCTAAAATCGCATGTAGACCCAAAACCTCCTCGCTGGCGATTGCTCCACCATTTCTCCGCAATCTGATCGCGGACCGCCACAGAAATGACCGTCTTGCCACCCCCTTCCTTCCATCTTTAAACGCCTCCGGCCATCTCATCCACTAGTTATTGGAATTTGGCTAAACCCATTTGCAGCATTCGAAAATTCTTGCTTGACGTTCATCTCTGATTTTCCGCCACCATAGGCCGATTCAGGCCAAATGAACTAAAGGAACGTTGTAGCCCTTCCTCTTGGCTACAACTTTCACTCGGTGCCATCATCAAATACCCAACCGACTGGTCATAAAAATCCTAAAACCGAAACTGCTTTTCTGCCTTTGGAATGAAATTCCGGCAAATCCGTGCGACAATAGGTCATGGAATTTTTTTGGTAGGTAGGGATCATTATGATCTACAATGTTGCCTTTATGAGTTTTGGCTAATTGTTTATGGATTGGAAGATATAAATTATTTAAGATCCGCAGCCTTTTTTGCAAATATTTTTAGAGAGGAAAAGGGATGCTGCCGAATTTAAAAGAAGAGAAAGAATGAGGGTTTGTGGAGGAAAAGATATTATATAGTAGTGTTGTATGATTTTATATTGACCCTCTAGTTCATGCTCTCTCCAATCGACAGTTATCGATGCCGCGGTCACACATGAACTCCGTTGGCGATGAAAATTGACATGCTGCTATGCCTTGACGATACGGTCCCAATGAAACTAGTTTGGTGGAATTCCAAGTTCGTTTGCTCAAAAAGCTCTGTTTTGGGCTCAAATGACCAATTTATTCACAATTTATTGCTCACGGCCACATACTAGCTCCAAAAATTACGAAAATTAGAATCTAGCAATAATTTAATATTCTGGATCCAACAAAAGTGGTTTCGTCGAAAACGGAGGTTGTTTGCAAAATGGCTATTTTTAAGGGTTATATATTATTTTAAAAAATATATAAATTTCATAGCGACTATTTTGAATTTTAAAATGGACAAAACTTTTAATTTATAAAGTGAAATCTCAATTTATTACATTAATCAGAAAGATATAGTTGAATAGATTATAACGTTTCTTGTTTCGTCTAATTCTGATTTATATTGAATTCTGTATACTCAATTTAATTTAGAAATCGAATTTTCAAACTACCCCGCCATTTCAGGCTCTTTTTATAATTAAAATAAATTTATACGTTCTAACTTCGATTTAAGTAAATTTCTAGTCGTAATTATTTAAAATAAATCATTTTAGATATTCAAAATCCATTAAGTCAATTAATTTTTTTTTAAATTGGTTCAGAAAATCCGGGTTGTTATAATCTCCCCAATTAAAACTTTTTCATCCTTTAAAAGGAAAGGAGCTGAAAGTTGTTTAACTAACCAACTCAACTTTCATTCTAGCTTGAGTTCTTTAACTTTTCAGTTTCTAAGAACTTTCAAATTTCTCAAAAATTTGGCTAACACCCTAAATTTTCGAAAAATTTCGCCATAACCTCCTTTGTACGGAGATGGTTTGAAAATTTATTGGGCCGTATTAGGCACCCAATAAATCAAAAAAAAAGCATACACAATTTTTGTGACCTATCTATGCCTAAGGGAGACGTGTAAAAAGGTCAAAATCTCATACCTTACCCCAGTGCTGGAAATAAAATAATCCTTGTGCCTTAATTAAAAACAAGAGAGACATGAATTTTTGTCATCTCCAGACCTATGTATGGTTTTTATTAAATCCTACCACGAGCACCTTTATATGTTTATTATTAAGTCCATAATCACTCTTCTGTTCAACCTGTAATTCAGTCATCGCCATACAAGCATCCCGCTCATATGGTAATCTGAACCTCGTCATATAAGCACCAAATGCGTATATGAAATATGATATTATTAGACCAAAATCTAGGCCTAACACCCAAACCGGTGTGAAGTCCTCACAATTATAGATCAAAGATAAAATAATGCAGAAAAAGAAAATAAATGGAGACACACGAGGTTTTTATAGAGGTTCGGCTCAGACCAAGCCTACGCCAACTTTATCTCTTCTTAAATCCTAAGAAGTTACAAGTACAATTCTCTCGATTTATACAAGAAATCCTTATGTTTACAATGAAAAGGGTTAAAAATGTAAATATTATACATGAAATCCTCATGTTTTATTGTGGAATTTGGCTTCTATGCTGAGTATTGGCCTTGCGCTGTTAATGGTGGAAGCCGTGAAGAAGAATGGCCAAAAGTCCTTTCAAAATTCCATGTAGGGGTGTATTTATAGCTGTAGGAGTGCCTCCGGGAGGGTCGGTTCGTGATGAGGCACGTGGCATCCGATCCAGGAAAGTAGGAGAGCAAGTAGCCTTAAGAATAGGTTAAGATCTATGCGTGTATCAGCAGGTCCAGGGTTCGATTCGTGCTCATGGGGTCGTGATCCCAATGTGCACCACGAGCGGGTCGTGTTTACTGCGACCACCATGAGCCGGGTGAGGGAGCGAGCCAGGTTGCATCACGAACCGAGGAGAGTGCTTCACGAGCTGGGGGGAGCGAGCCAAGGAGGAGCCCACGAACCGAAGGGGGCGATCCGGAGGGTGCGAACCGACCCATGAGATGTTGCCAGATTACACGCGTTCATGGAAACGGACGTAACTTCCAAACCATAAGTCCGATTGAGCCAAACGAAAGCTCTACCTGAAGCTAATTCAGGACGGCTACAGCTTCTATTGTGTGGTGCACCAAACTTACTGGTTTCGGGCCCAAAAGAGGTCGTCTGATGGGAATTTCAGGCCAGTTTATGTTGATGTAGCGATTTTGACCAAACCGCTCTTCATCTTCTGATGATGTTTCCAATCCCTGAGCATGCTGCTATCTAGGGATTCCATGTGTGACAGCTTTTACCAAAAAGTGTGTCAATAGATATGATATGCTGTCTTCATGCAGTATGCCATGTGGTGTAGTTCATAATTTATTTGTTTCTATCCTATGACGTATGTTTATAATATCACACAGAACAACCATCACAACGCATCCAAAAACACTCACAGGTGTTTATATAATAAATAAAATTGTGCAACCAACTCATTAACGTGCACCTTTTTGCCGGGCACGCAATAGATTTCTTTACTCAACGCGAAGCCATTAACCTGCTCAACATATATATATATATATATATATATATATATATATGTATGTATGTATATGTATATGTATATGTATATGTATGTATGTATGCATATCCAATTCTAACTTAATTTATAATTTAGTTTACTTAACTCAATTAGATTAAATAACAAGTGTTTTCGTATATTCAATTAAATGTCCAAAATTGCTAAAAATAACGTCTTATTTATTTAAATCGGACGTCTTAAGAAATCAAACAAAAAATCAAACAATCACACAAACAATTAATTAAGTATTTATATTTCTAAAAATATAGCATTTATGTACTCAAAAATATAATTTTCTAAGATCGGATTATAAAATAATCAAAAATACGTTACATATAAATATATCACGCTCAACCCATTCTAGGGCACTACTATCCCCATCTTTAATGAGTTTCTCATTCTAAGATGCTACCGATCCTATCTCTAATGGATATTCTTAAATAGAGTGTTAATAATTATATCTCTGATGAATTCTCTCGTTTGGTTCTAATGTGTCTTGTTCTCGAGCTTTGTAAACCAATGCTCTGATACCAAACTGTAGCGACCCGAACTTCCCGGCCAGCCTAAACCGAACAAGAAGGCGAACGACTTTGAGATCACGACTCATTAGAACACAAACACTAGAACATTTCATTGCTATTACAATAATTTGCATCAGAATACAAGAATATCAGAGTATGAATAGTTACACAGCGGAAAAATACAATTATCAGAGGTTTTAATTACATAGCAACGGAAATGTAAATGTATAAATACAATGCACAGCGGAAATACATCAACTACCACAACTGAAAGAAATACACGGATACAAAGCTTTCCGAATATAGCTCCAGGTGTAATGAACCAGAAAATTAATAGGAAGAAGTTAGAGGGTGAGAGAAGAAAGAAAGAAATATTAGAATAGAAGAAGAAGAAGAACACCACTGAATCAGAGTCTCACATCGCAGTGGAACAAAATATAATATAGAAATAATCTTTATTGAGAGCTTGAAAAAAAAAACTTACAACATCAGAGTACATCAATACACTTGGACAGTTATATCAAACAACTTGTCCTCATATACTTAACATAGCGGAATATACTAGATAAAAATCATACGTCTGAATTCCTCCAGCACATCTTCTGAACTTCATATTTATCCATTGACCTGAACCTGTACAACCCGGTCTAACTCGAGCATTTCAAACACCGGGTCAGTTTAGTGAACCAGAGTGAGAACAAGGGATCATCCAACTTGAGTTTAAAGTTCAAAAATCTTTTTGAAATAAAAGGATAACCATAAGACCAAATCCACACATAAACACGGACGGTTTTTACCTTACGATAACCCAAAAAATATTTTGAAATCACATATATATTCTGATATTACAATAGTGTCTAACTACAAATAAATAGCAATCTAGCGAAATGCTTGCATCTCATGCTCCACATCTATAGTATACAATCAAAAATGCAGGCGCTTATTGGATATAGGATTCCGACTATGACAAGGTATGGAACCACTTATCGATTGTGTATCAGTAGAGGCAAATACACTGGGTTCAACAAGAACGTCTTGCAACCCGGCCCACACGTGACCGACCACTCATTTCGCTTTAGTGTATCGAATGTATATCACCAACGGTTGGGATCAGCAACCATTTCTCGAAAAGGGCCAGCATCGATAGATTAAAGAAGGAAAAGGATTTTATCTAGATAGATGATTATACACCCTAATGGGAGCGACCCACATAGCCATGTTGCCTGCCCGATTTTTGTCATTTTCCTGTTGTGAGGCTTGAGGTTTGAATTACCTTTTAATATAGCACACCACCATTCACTTTGAATGCAACATCGTCAAATCCGCTAGAAATCACTAATTGATATCCACAAAAATAATCGAGTTCTTAAGTTAAGAGAAGGTGTCTTCTCTGCCGCCACAGAAATAAGTTTGAGGAAATCAATGTACATAATCCCTTTGGAAATACTCTGTCAGACATCCTTCCATACAAGTTGTCCTGGGACTGGACAAATCGAAGGCACTCTCCTACTAAATCCTTGAATTACCCTATGGATCAGTAGCGAGTAGTCCTTGCAATCCGAAAGATTCCAATCACAACAGAATCATTGTTGAAATACCTCTGGCCGCAAAACCAGAGAAATTTGACAAATAATACTTTCGCTCATGAATATCCCCGGTCTTCGACTGCTCCATCTTCAGTTAGTACCTTCTACGATTTCGTATTCGCTAGTACGGAATGGTTTTCGAATATAAATTCGATCCCGGTCTTTCTGTACCAACAATCGTATTGGCCAGATTTGATAGTCGGTTATTTAACTATCAAATAAACAACCATTCAATCATGAAAATAAAATGAGTTCATTGATTCAGTACTCAGCAACATTTGGACCTTTTAGTTATAAATAATTAACGAATGGTTGATTCAACTTCTAAATCTTTTAATAATTTAAAACATGGTATTCACTTCTTAGTATTATTCTCAAAACCGTTTCATTTCAATATTTGGAAAAAACATCTTATAACTATATCCAATTTTTCCGTCTTACTATTATTTCAAAACATTTGTTACAACATTATTCATGTATATCTTCTCTCTAACAATCATTATTCCCTAACTGTAAATTGGTAAGCGAATAATCCCCTAAGTATCAACCCCGAAGACTGTAATAAACATCAGATTGACGCTCAAAATATCATTCAACTCAACCAATCTCCAGTTAGGTTCTAATTCTTATCTTGACTTATTATTTATCCATATTATCCCACTTCTAATTCGTCCAACCATTTTCCACCTTGAAAATATCGTTTCTATTCCATTATTAAGTAACGTTAATTTAAACTTAACGTTTTAGCCTCACGCTCCCCTTTTTTAAAACATCATTTATAACGCTCTGGCTTAATATGCATCCCTTTTAATTTGCTTCCTATTTCTTAATTCAAACACTTATTTTAAGCTATCATCTCGGCTTAAAATCTCTTTTATAACTTAGTTATAAAACTCGGTTTTTAGTATAAAACCGTTCATCAACTCTTTTCAAAAAAATCCAATTATATTTCAATATCCACTTGGATTACATACCTTAATGAATCTCATTACTAATTGATCACTTAAATTATTAAGATAATAATTTACACTATCTTTAACTATTGTAGAAATAGTCACTTCTTATTTAACTAAAACAAACGGTAAACTTTTTTATTTAAAATCTATTTAAAGTAAAAATAAATATTCGTTGATTTATTTCATTAGATTAATTAACAACAAACTTATTTAATCAATTCAAAAACATGGTTGTCACGTTAACCAATTCCATTTAATTATTCTTTTAAATTAATTAATAATTAATTTAAATAATTCCATTTAATTGTCTTTGAGAAACAATAAATCCAACTTTTAACCATTAGATTAATTCCTGCTCAATTTGCTTATAAATCTTTATTAACATAAGAATTTGGTTTATCAAACCATTTAATAATTTTATAAACTTAAATAATAAATATTATTTTCCCCTTTTATAACTTATATTCAAAATAATAGTTTCAAAAGCTATCTTCAGTTATAAAATAAATTTTATAAATTCATTACCATCGATTCTCCTAACGGTAAATCAATATTTATAAAGCAGTATATTTTTAGGCCAATTGTTGCCAATTACTCAACCAATATTGTCTATTGGTTAAAACAAAACAATCGTTGAATTTAGATTCAACAACCAATGATCAAATCAATCATTCAATCATATCAGTTAAACAGTTCATATAATTGTAATATGAAAATAAACAGTAAAATTGAGGAATCCAGTTAGATCCCTCCAACCTGTATTTTCCCTGCATCCAAATATGTTATTTCCATAATATCATTTATTCAATCATCAGACAATAAAAGCAATCCAAACATCCATCAACCAATTAACAATCGTAGCACACAAATATTTAAAACCAAACTTATATAAAATATAAGTGGGATAAAAACTGAGTGAGTTGAACTCACCTTGATTTTAGTCATCGCTGAACTCATTCATTTTTAATTAAATTAAACAAGTGTTTAATTTAATTAAAATTTCCGTCTACATCCCATTCTGTTCATACCACCTCCATATTCTTGTGTACACTAGTATGGTTCCACCATTGCCCTTTTTATCCGTCACTGTATGACCAAGACATGAATTTAATACAGTGTACACTATTTAATATAATATTATTAATGGTTTAATTACATATAAATATAAAAAATTTATTATTATTTTCTTTAGACCCGGTTAGGTAAAACGTAGTGTATTACGGCCATGTTATATACAACAGTCGAGCCTCCCAACAATACAGAGTGCACCGAATGAATAACACGAACACATTGTTCTGTCATCGACCTATTTTACTGACTAAAACCATACAGAATGCACAACAGTATGGTTCAATGTTGATTATATCATGCGTTGATCGCTTGGTTAATGTTTTACTACAATACTATACCGGTTATCACTTTGGTATTTATATTTCTGTTAGCACGCTATATCGCTACCAAGTAAATTTGGACGCGTACAATAACAATTAAGTATTCTTACTGACTTCATTTGTTATAGAACTCGACACGCTTAAATCCAGGCTTACATAAAAATTAGCTTACAGTTCAACTATCCCAATATCAAAGCTAATTACTACACATCTGAATCAGACCATTATAATGTATACTAACTTTATATATTATAAATAATTAACTCACTCCTTGCTTAATTAAAAACCTGATTAGGTAATGAAAACAAAATTAGGAATCGTTTAAACCTTTAATTAGTCACCTTAAATAAACACGTACCTAGGCATCCCACGTAGAAACACTGCTCATCTTCTCCCTGTTAAACAACCTCGAGCACTGTATCCTTATTACCGTCCCATAAGTCACCATCCCTTCAACACAGACCCGAAGTTGAACTGTCGTTTGCAAATGAACACGCTATTCCGAGCATGCCACTCTCTTTACGTCCCATGTTGGATCGCCACTTCAGCCTGCACCTTGCACCGCTACTAGTTGACCCCGCGACTCCATCTCGCTTCACTTCGAAAGCCGCCAGTCTCTTCCACACCATAATTCCTACCACCGTTCCTCATCACTTCGTTCTGCCATTCAATAAGGACAACACCCTCCCCTTCATAATACAACATAACTCATGCCACCATATCCTTCAACATCACGCTGCCGCATTTTGTAGAACCGAAGCACCACATATATCCTTCCTTCCATGCGTCCTTCCTATTTATACCTCTCAAAGCCATCCCATATTTTCTAAACCCACATAGGAGCCTCCCCTTCCCTCAGATATACTCCTTCCCTAAGTCAATCACTTCACGGCTCATATATAAACCCACTGACCCATGGAAGCCGGACGGGACTACACCTGTAGAATGTGTGTGTTCATCGCCTTATGCTTATTGAGCAATTAATCAGTTCTGACAACAAGTTTTCCAACAAGCCTTACAAGGGGCTATAGGAGCCCTGAATAGTTGTTTGAATAGCGAGTTACATTTCCATACCATCAGTGCTAATATTGGAATCCTTGGGGCAATGGAAGAAATAACCGATTAGCCCTTCTATTTTTTTACTTTAGTTTAGAGTTTAGGCATTATTTTTTCCCTTTGTTTCCAATAAAGAAAAAAGAGACACTAATGGTAACTCTTCGAGCTGATGAAATTAGTAATATTATCTGTGAACGTATTGAACAATATAATAGAGAAGTAAAAGTTGTGAATACTGGTACCGTACTTCAAGTGGGGGACGACATTGCTCGTATTCATGGTCTTGATGAAGTAATGTCAGGTGAATTAGTAGAATTTGAAGAGGGTACAATAGGCATTTCTCTCAATTTGGAATCAAATAATGTTGGTGTTGTATTAATGGGTGATGGTTTGATGATACAAGAGGGAAGTTCAGTAAAAGCAACAGAAAGGATTGCTCAAATACCTGTAAGCGAGGCTTATTTGGGTCATGTTATAAATGCTCTGGCTAAACCTATTGATGGAAGAGATGAAATTTCTTCTTTTGAATCTCGATTAATTGAATCTCCTGCTTCGGGTATTATTTCAAGATGCTCCGTACATGAGCCTCTTCAAACAAGACTTATTGCTATTGATGCGATGATCCCTATAGGACACGGCCAGTGAGAATTAATTATTAGGGACAGACAAACTGGCAAAACAGCAGTAGCCACAAATACGATTCTCAATCAAAAAGGGAAAAATGTAATTTGTGTTAATGTAGATATTGGTCAAAAAGCATCTTCTGTGGCTCAGGTAGTGACTAATTTCCAGGAACGAGGGGCAATGGAATATACTATTGTGGTAGCTGAAACCGCGGACTCACCTGCTACATTACAATACCTTGCTCCTTATACAGGTGCGGCTTTAGCTAAATATTTTATGTATCGTGAACGCCATAGCTTAATAATTTATGATGATCTCTCCAAACAAGCACAAGCTTATCGTCAAATGTCTCTTCTTTTAAGAAGACCTCCTGGTCGTGAAGCTTATTTAGGAGATGTTTTTTATTTGCATTCACACCTTTTGGAAAGGGCTGCTAAATCAAGTTCCAGTTTAGGTGAAGGGAGTATGACTGCTTTACCAATAGTTGAGACTCAAGCTGGAGACATTTCGGCTTATATCCCTACTAATGTAATTTCCATTACAAATGGACAAATATTCTTATCTGCCGATTTATTCATTGCGGAAATCCGACCTGCTATTAATGTAGGCATTTCCGTTTCCAGAGTGGGATCCGCAGCTCAAATTAAAGCCATGAAACAAGTAGCTGGCAAATTAAAATTGGAATTAGCTCAATTCGCAGAGTTAGAAGCATTTGCACAATTCGCTTCTGATCTCAATAAAGCTACTCAGAATCAATTGGCAAGAGGTCAACGATTACGCGAGTTGCTTAAACAATCCCAATCAGACCCCCTTACTATGGAAAAACAGATAGCTACAATTTATATTGGAGCAAATGGATATCTTGATTCGTTAGAAATTGGACAGATAAAGAAATTTCTCATTAAGTTACATACCTACTTAAAAAAGAATAAACCTCAATTTCAAGAAATTGTATCTTCTACCAAGACATTTACCGAGGAAGTGGAAACCTTTTTGAAGGAAGCTATTCAGGAGCACACTGAATTGTTTCTGCTTGAGGAACAAGTATAAATTTATAACTCTAATTCTATTGTTAGAATAAGAGTTATTCTTGCGAATTATTTCTGATTCAAATCATTCAAAAAGGGGTTTCTTGGTGTCTCCACTGTAAGAATAGATGGAAAAAAATTGCGTCCAATAGGATTTGAACTTGTACCAAATGTTAAGAAGACCTATGTCCTATCCATTAGACAATGGACGCTTTTAATTCCTATTTCATTCTTTCGCATTTTCCCTTTATCTTTTTTTTTGTAAATGCAAATTTTTGTTAGGTAAAAAAAAGAATGCATATTCGAATGGATGATGTGTATAGAATAAGGAATATGGGGCGGGTAGCGGGAATCGAACCCGCATCGTTAGCTTGGAAGGCTTGGGGTTATAGTCGACGTTAATTTATCATTCTTAACGTCTCTAATTCAAAACCGAACATGAAAATTTTGTTTCATTCGGCTCCTTTATGGAAAATTGATGTCTTCCCAAAAACAAAAATTAGATCCATAACATCTATGTCAGCTTTTCTTATTAAAGACACCCAAAGCCACTCGCTTTCTAGATGATCATTCTAGAGAAAGGGGATTCTATTATTTCAAATCCGTCTAATCTAGTTACTTCGTTCCCTATTTCCACTCGAGGGATCCTGAGGAAAAGAATTTAATTTCGTTTCCACCAAGCTAAAAAATTTGCTGATGGTTCTAATAAACCAAAACTACCATTTTCTAGCTATTTGGCTTTAATCTTAGCTTATACAAGACAAAAATTGAAGATCTAGTTACGACTGGAAATGCACTTATGTTTTTTATCTTCATCCATAGATCCTTTACTTATATTTATTAATATTAATTGGAAGATTTGATCCAATTTTTTTTATTATGCTTCGTGACTCTATAACCCTTTTATTCAATTGAAATTGAATTTTGGATACAAATCGTGAGAATTTCTATTTTCCTCAAATATGTTATTGAGGGGAAAAGGATTAAACTCTTTTTAGGAAATAAAGTTTTTTTTGATCGGAATATGAAAAACCCGAAACACCCCTTAACTTTTTAAGTTATTAATTGAACGAATCACACTTTTACCACTAAACTGTACCCGCATCATATTCATTATTATACATGAATATACCTTTTGTCGAACAAAGGAATGAGATGCTATTAAGATAGCATCAGACTCATTAAAACTTGAACGTTGACACTTCATCCTCCCCGACAAGAGGTACTTGAAGTCGAAGTACATAAAGTTAAAAAAACAAATTCTAATAAAGTTAGAATAAAGAAAAAAGTATCATTTTCCACTTGTTATTGTTATAAGTCATTACTAACAGTCTCAAATTGACAGTCTAAAATTGAAGGAATTATTGAAGCTGGGCTATAATCACGACGAATTCCTCTTTTTTTTTTACTTTCCCCTCAACTGACCTATTTTTGAATTCGAACTCGGATTAATTGGATCTTAAATGTTCAATGTCCCTTGAACAAATAAAAGAGTTATGTTATATATGTTATAACATATGTGTATTTCATTTTTTATATTATATTATTTCTGTATGTGCTTTTTCCAGTTAAATAATTAACTAAATTGAGAAAAAAGACTCAAAATTCAAAATACTACTTAATTCAAAATACTACTTAATACTAATTAGTAAATACTAAAAAAATTATTAATTTGAATATTCTTTCATTTTCATATTTTATATTATATTTTATAGTGTTTTCTATAGTATTATATTACTAATACTAAGAAATTACACTTGGAATGGAGATAAAAATTATCTTTATTGTCACTTCAATAACTTCAATAACAAGTATCTTTGATTTGATATAATAAAAATAAAAAATGAAATCATTTGACCCATGAAATGATTGATTCATCAGAAGTAATGTAATAACCCGGCCTGGTTAAGTACTGGCCGGGGGAATGGACTTTTCTTAGAAAATGAAAATCAAGGAAGTAAGGTTTTTCAATTTCAATCTTTTTTACTTCGCCTGTCACACCACATAAAAAAATTCCAATTTGAATTGGGAGAGATGGCTGAGTGGACTAAAGCGACAGATTGCTAATCCATTGTACGTGTTATTTGTACCGAGGGTTCGAATCCCTCTCTCTCCGCTCCCCTCGATCGTTTCAGACTTTCAAAATCTTTTTTTTATTCCTCACGTCCAGTATTACGGCCCGGATCATTAGATAAGAATCCAAAGATGAAGAGAGAAACAAAAAAATATGACTACTGTGTAAACAAAGAGTTTGAGAGTAAGCATTACACAATCTCCAAGAGTTTTTTTGAAAAGGGAAATAGATTGCCTATTTTTTATCACATACACTATGTTGACATAGTGCCCCAAAAATAAACTAAAAAGAAAATGAAGTCTTTTCTTGAAAAAAGTAATTTTTACTAAATTTTTTTGTAATTTCGTAATGTAATAATAATAAGAAAAGCAAGATTCTGATTCCTTCATTACCAAAAATAAAGATATATCTCTGACTTCTCAATTACTAATGATCAAGTAAGACATAAATTGTTGGATCCTTCTGTTAAAAAAGGTAGGGAAATTTTTGACTATTCAAGACTTGATCAAATCATCTCCAATAGGCATTTGGATTTTATATATCTTTCGATTCTCCAAGAAAATTCTGATTTTTTGGCGAAAAGGCGAAGAAATGGATTTATCATTCCATTACAATTACAATATAATCCAAAAGGAGAGAAAGAACTAATACCCTCTTTTGGTATTTCGATTGAAATACCCACAAATAGTATTTTACATAGAAATAGTGTTCTTTCTTATTTTGACGATCCACAATATAGAAGAAACAGATCGGGAATTACTAAATATGGGACTGCAGAGGTGGATTCAGTCGTAAAAAAAGAAGATTTGATTGAGTATTGAGGAGTAAAATAATTTAGTCCACAATACAAAATGAAAGTGGATCGTTTTTTTTTATTCCTGAAGAGGTACATATCTTACATGGATCTTCGTACCTAATGGTCCGGAACAATAGTATCATTGAAGTAGATACACAACTCGCTTTAAATACCTAAAAGAAGCCAAGTAAGTGGATTAGTATGAGTGGAGATAAAAAAAAGTATTGAAATGAAATTTTTTTATGGGGATATTCATTTTCCCGGAGAGACAGATAAGATATCTAGACACAGCGGCATTTTAATACCACCGGGAATGAAAAAAAATTCTAAGGAATCAATTTTTTTTTTGTTTTGAAAAATTGGATTTATGTCCAACGAATCACACCCATTAAAAAAAAGTATTTTATTTTGGTTCGGCCCGTAATCACATATGAAATAGCTGATGGGATAAATTTAGCAAAACTTTTCACTCAAGATCTCTTGCAGGAAAAAGATAACGTTCAACTTAGAATTGTGCTGAAGATGACTGAAACTAGGATTTTGTCTTGGACTTGGGGATCCAACAGTTGAGAAAAACCCTTAAGACGTTGAAAATTCATTTCTCAGTGAAAGAACCAAACTGTTGACGCCAAAAAGTGGTCATCAACGGCCAAAAGTCGAATTTGAGCATGATATATGAAGAAATATCAGAAAAAGCGAGAAAAAGCAAGAAAAACCAAGACAACAGCGTTTTTATAGTGGTTCGGCATTAACGAGCCTACATCCACTTTATAATCTCATAATAATGTCATAAAGTCGGAGATACAATGAATGAGATCGTCAGGATCTCCATTACATAGTCGTTTTTGAGGAGTATAACAATTATTTCATGATGAAAGTGGTTGGCAGCCATGATTGAGTCATGCATGGGCCAAAGAGTTAGGCTCTAATCTGAGCTGAAGAAGATGAAGATCCAAAACTGTTGATGCCAAAAAGTGGTCATCAACGGCCAAAAGTCGAATTTGAGCATGATATATGAAGAAATATCAGAAAAAGCGAGAAAAAGCAAGAAAAAGCAAGACAACAGCGTTTTTATAGTGGTCGGCATTAACGAGCCTACATCCACTTTATAATCTCATAATAGTGTCATAAAGTCGGAGATACAATGAATGAGATCGTCAGGATCTCCATTACATAGTCGTTTTTGAGGAGTATAACAAGTATTTCATGATGAAAGTGGTTGGCAGCCATGATTGAGTCATGCATGGGCCAAAGAGTTAGGCTCTAATCTGAGCTGAAGAAGATGAAGATCCCCCCTTTGTTGTATTGCTTGGTGTATTTATAGGCAGTAGGCTTCAATAGTTGGAGGCGCCATGTATTGGTTGATCCATGTGAATAGCAAATAATGGAGCTAAGTCTTGATTACGTGGAGAAGTTCCCTTCAATATGTGGCAACATAAGTATAGTTTGATCCAAGTTTATATGCTTTAGAATAGGTAGTTGGACCAAGTAAGTAGGTTATGAAATAGACCTCATGACCAAGTCATTGTTGTAGTGTAAGCTGATCTCAAAATTATCTAGTCTAGGTCTTTCAAGATGAAATACTTCCATCCAGGAGCCCACGAGCTAAGGAGCCACGAGCCAAGAATGTCCGGGCTTGTCCAAGCCCATGCCCGAGCCCTGAACGAACCTATGAGGGGTCCATGGGTTGACGGCCTTGCCAAAAGGCAGGTCAACACTTTGCCCCCCAAAGTACATCGTGTGGTAGACAGGATGTACTTTGAATAAGCCAAACTGCATCTCTTTGGAATGTCATTCATCTTCGGGGAAGCAATGTTGAATTGTCATGTCTTCGGGAGTAGTCCTGAAGCTTGGATTCATTTTTTCTTTTCTCTATGGGAACAACATGTCATGTATCACACCGCCATTTGTGGTACCTATCGAGCCAAAGTTCGAGGCTGGAGTAGTCGAGATGAACATGTAATCACTTACGCCTCGTCGAATCAAGAGGTCGAATGATATCATCATAAGTCAAGCTGGGCCGCTAGCTTCTGCACATGGTCGTTCATAAAGAGTCTTCGCTAAATGGTGTCATCTTCTTATGCAAGTCGAGGACATGGTCAAGTAATATCGAACTCATAAGCAGTCTCACTAGAATGAGTGAGTCCAGTCATGTCGAACACATGAGCAGTCTCGCTTGAATGTGTGAGTAAGACAAATCGTGTCATGGTCCGAAGGTATAATATATATCCTTTGAATCACGTGTCAAGTCAAGGACGTGTTCAAAGACAGTCTGTAAGCTGACGCTTATGCCCACAGTGTCGGTGGGCAAAAACGAAGCCAGTGCTCATGCCCTCAGCTTCAGTGGGGGTCGAGCTAAGTCAGTCGGTCGTCCAATCCTTAAGCCTTTATACTCTTCGTCATTGTTTCTGGTTAGAGTTGCAGGTTTGGTAGTCTTAGCCAACCCAAGTCGTTTTATACTCTCTCTGAGTCAGTGAGAGTTAGAGTTGAACATACGAGCAGTCGAATCACACTTGTCTAGGCATTGTTCCTTCACCTTAGTCGGAAAGTGAGGATCGCCTCATCGAGCGTCGATGGGGGCATGAGCATTGGCTTCGTTTGTTCCCTACCAACGTTGTGGGCATAAGCGTCAGCTTACAGACTGTCTTTGAACACGTCCTTGACTTGACACGTGATTCAAAGGATATATATTAAACCTTCGGACCATGACACGATTTGTCTTACTCACACATTCAAGCGAGACTGCTCATGTGTTCAACATGACTGGACTCATTCATTCTAGCAAGACTGCTTATGGGTTCGACATTACTTGACCTTACACTTGACCATGTCCTCGACTCGCATAAGAAGATGACACCATTTGGCGAAGACTCTTTACGAACAACCATGTACAGAAACCGACGACCCAGCTTGACTTATGATGATATCACTCGACCTCTTGACTCGACGAGGCGTAAATGATTACATGTTCATCTCAACTACTTCCACCTCGAACTTTGGCTTGATGGGTACCACAGATGGTGATGTGATACATGACACCTATTTGCACAGAGAAAAGGAAAAAGAATTCAAGCTTCAGGACTACTACTAAAGATATAACAACTCGGCATTGCTTTCTCGAAGATGAATGACATTCCAAAGAGATGCAGTTCGATTTATTCAAAGTACATCATGTCTGCCATACAATGTAGATTGGGGGGTAAAGTGTTGACCCGCCTTTTGGCAAGGCCGTCAACCCATGGACCCATCACAGGATCACTCAGGACTCGAGCAGGGCCTGGACAAGCCCATACATTTTTGGCCCGAGGCTCCTTGGCTCGAGGGATCTCGGATAGAAGCACTTCAGCCCTATAGACCTAGGCTCGCTGGTCATGAGATCAGCTTACACTACAACAATGACTTGGTCATGAGATATATTTCATAGCCTATTTACTTGGTCCAACTACCTATTCTAACGCCTATAAGCTCGGATCTAGCTACGTTTATGCTGCCACATATTAGAGGGAACTTCTCCACGTAATCAAGACTCAGCTTCATTATCTGCTATTCACATGGATCAACCAACACATGGCGCCTCCAACCATTGAAGCCTACTGCCTATAAATACACCAAGCAATACAACAAAGAGGGGATCATCATCTTCTTCAGCTCAGATTAGAGCCTAACTCTTTGTCCCATGCATGACTCAATCATGATTGCCAACCACTTTCATCATGAAATACTTGTTATATTCCTCAAAAACGATTATGTAATAGACATTCTGACGACCGCATTCATTGTATCTCCGACTTTATGAAATTATTATCAGATTATAAAGTGGATATAGGCTCGTTAACGCCGAACCACTATAAAAACGTTGTTGTCTTACTTTTTCTCGATTTTTCTCGCTTTTTCTGATATTTCTTCATAAATCACGCTCAAATTCGACTTTTGGCCGTTGATGACCACTTTTTGGCATCAACAAATTGTCAATTATATCCTTTATGGAAACGGAAAGTCAATTCGTGGAATTTTTCACACAAGTATTCAATTAGTTCGGGCTTGCTTAGTATTGAATTGGGACCAAGAAAAAATGGTTTTATAGAAGAAGTTCATGCTTCTCTTGTTGAGGTACGGGCGAATGATCTGATTAAAAATTTCATAAAAATTGAGTTAGTAAAGTCTAGTCTTTCATATGTGGAAAAAAGGTATGATACGGCGGATTCGGGATTGATCCCCAATAATGGATTAGATTGCACCAATATCAACCCTTTTTTTTGCGAAAGTGAAGATTTCAGTAGTTACTCAACATCAAGAAACTGTTGGTACATTGTTGAATCAAAATAAGGCTTTGATAATTTTGTCATCATTCAATTGTTCTCGTGTTGGCCCATGTCCATTTAATGGTTCAAAATATAACATCACAGCAAAAGAATTTAATCCCATAATTATAAATAGGGATTTGTTGGGTCCCCTAGGTACTATTGTATCTAAAATTGTAACACCCCGAATTTTGGGTTAATACTAAAATTCACTAATTACAGGATAAATAATCTCAGATGTGGGAATTAGGGGAAACGGGCCGCGTTATTGCGTTCGTCTCGGAAAAATACGCAAAATAGAGTCCGAGTTTTCGAAAATCGGAGTCCGTATGGCCCAGTTATGGCCCGATGATGTTTGCAGAAAATTCAAAACTAAAAACAGATTTAAAATTTTAAATTTCAGATTTTGGAATGGAAAAGCGGGGTCAGGCGGGAAGCTTCCCGCCCTACCCATGTCGACAGGGCTGTCGACAGGCCTGTCGACAGGGGTGTCGACTTGCCTGTCGACAGGGGCGCGGCGTCCAGTGAACCTGGGTGCACCAGGTTGGGTTCTAGGCTGGCTTAGAGGGCTGGTTCTAGAGATTTCCTAAATCTAAGGGTCCTAATCTAACCTAGGGTTAATCTAAGGGCCTAAAACACTCCCTAATCCTATAAATAAGACCCCAACCCTACCCTAATTCATTCATAATTAGATCTTGTAACTAAACTATGGCAAAATGAAACTTGATCATGGCCTCCACAAATCAATGAAGAGAGTTGCAAGCTAATCAACCTCTAATCAACATCCTCTTCAACTAAAGCAACTAATTCCACTTCATAAGTTTGCTAATCTAGGTTTTGGTGAGTTTCTATCACTTTGATGATCAATTGCTAAATTAAGTAGATGAGATATGATGAGATCTATGGTTTTGCATGAGGATTAATGGGTTTTCAAGTCATATGATATGATGTGAATATGCTAATCTATGTTTAATATTAATCCTATGTTTATGCATGTTGAATATGTGAGTTTATGCAAGTTGGATATGTGGGTTTATGCAAGTTAAGTGGTGGGTTTATGCATAATAAGTAATTGATTTTATGCATGCTAAGTAGGTGGTTTTATGCATGCTAAGTGTTTGGTATTATGCATAAATCATGACATGCAAGTTTACCCTTTTAAAAGTGATGCATACATATGCAAGATGGCACCTTTATATGCTATGAATATATATATATATATATATATGCATGGTTACCCTCCTTTAAGATGCAAGTCATATATGCAAGTTTAACATGTTATACAAGTTATGTGTATGCTTATATGCAAGTTCAACATGTTATACAAGTTATGTGTATGCTTATATGTAAGCTCAACATGTTATGCAAGTTATGTGTATGATGTTATGAAAGTTATGTGCATGTTGTTATGCAAATTCATATGCAAGTTATGTGCATGATGTTATGTAAGTTATGTGTATGTTGATATGCAAGTTATGTTTATAATATTATGCAAGTTATGTGTATGATGTTATGCAAGTTAACATGTAACATGTTGTGCAAATTCACACCTTTAAGACACATGCAAGTTCACCTTTGTATAACCTATGTACACTTATGCAAGTTGCCTTTATAAATGACATATGTATGTTCATGCAAGTTGGGTTATTTAGTAATGCTAGTTGGGTTAATGTCATGATGTAAGTGGACACCTTTTAACCCATGTTAATGCTAATGTATGCTAAATGAAACCCATGTTAATTGTGAAAGAATCTTCTCTTGGAAATATGTCGTGTTAGCATAAGTACGTGGGGAAACGATGGGGTTAATAGACATGTTAATGAAATGGTGTGAAATGGTTATGATTAAGCATACCATAAAATGAATAAGCACAAGTGGGAATTTACCTATTGAGTTAGGTCTACCCCATGGGAATTTACCTATTGAGTTAGGTCTACCCATGTTATGAAAAACTTGATATTAATTAGGGATAATTAATATGGGGGTGATTAATTAGGTGTAATTAATCAACTAAGACACGAGGTTGGACCCTTTTGTAGCGGAAGTCTGCCCGGAACCGACCGGCCATCCAGCGGCTACAAATGATCGGCCCAATGTGAGAGGTCTTAGTCATAAATTAAATACATGATTAAAGTAAAGACACGAGGTTAGACCCTTTTGATGACAGAAGTCTGCCCGGAACCAACCGGCATATCCAGCAGTCATAAAAGACGGTCTAATGTGAGAGGTCTTTATGAGGTCATGATCTTAATTAATTAATTAAGAAACACTTAACCATATTAGCATGTAGTGGGACATGAGGGGTTAAGTGGGTGCCTTGGGTGGCATGAGGAGACTAGTGGGTTGCCTTAGGTGGCAATAGAAAAATACGATTAGAATACTTAACCAAAGTGGAACATGTAATTAAACATGATTAAAGGGTTAAGTAAGTGCCATGGGTGGCATGTGAAATCTAGTGGGTACCTTGTATGACAATTAGAATATGATTAAAGGACTTAACCAAAATTTATAACATGTAAGGGGGCATGGTTAAAGGGTTAAGTGGGATTCACTAGAAATAACAAGCTTAGGTGGTAGCTTGTGGGGGCCCATTTCAACCAATATCCCAAACGTATCTTTGTGGGCTCGACTCTAGTCGGGTGACGGGACACGCATATTGGGCTTGACTATAAGAGGCCAAACCGGGTTAGCGGTGGCAACGCGGGACCAACGGGTTTCATATGCGTGTGTGGACCCGGGCTGGTTGGTAAGTCGTTGTTGCATCGTGTAGATATAAAGCCGTGCACCGTTGATATTATCAGGTGGCCACCTTGGGGAATGATACACCCCATCGTGGGACCAGCACGGGTATCTACGTAGGGGAGCCGATCGCTTGGGGAGTAGTGGGTACACCTATGTAGTCAGATAGGGGTACACGAAACTACTAAATTACTAAGTACACTTAGTGGGATCAACCTTTAAGTAGGAATGACTGGTGTGGTGCAGTGTAGTAATTATCCTTGGGTGGGTGGATGCGTCTTTACGGTTATCTTAGTTTATCCTAAGTCTACCAAGCTGCTTAGTGTAGCCATTCATCCCCAGACGTTACCGTATATCAAGCTTATGTCTTCTCTGGTTACTTTAACGATTGGATTGTTAAAGTTATAGGACTCACTCAGACTTATGTCTGACCCCGTTGTTTTTATCTTTTTTTTTTCAACCCTCAGGTTATCAGAGTGGGCCCAGTACGAGTGGGCTTTGATCAGGCTGCTTTATTCTCTTTTGGAGCTTGGACCATAGGTGTAGAGCTCAGCTTACCCATTCTATTATGGCTATCAGTTCATGTATTGGGATTATGTACTTTTATTTATCAGGATTGATATTTTGTACTTGACTCTTATTATGGTTTTGTGATGTAACCAAACATGTTTTACTTTCTGCTGCAATGAAATGATGTTTTGAAATTTTCAAGTATTACTTATATCTGTCTTGTGGTAATTTTTCTGTTCTATATTCACTTAAAATACTCCACCGATGTTATGGCATTCCCTTAGAGAGTGACCATAGCGGGTGTGGGGTGTTACAAAAATAGTGAACTTTTATTCAGCTTACTATTTAATAACTCATAATCAGATCTTAGTAAACAAATATTGGATACTTGATAATTTGAAAGCGACTTTCCAAGTACTTGAAGTACTTAAATACTGTTTAATAGATGAAAATAGAAGGATTTATAATCCCAACCCATGCAATACCATCATTTTGAATCCATCCCA
>CM060911.1:132562624-132567624 GCA_030737875.1 Allium sativum | reverse complement strand
TGGGATGAGGCATTAATATATCTAAAACATAATTTAAATACAATAATTTGTCCTCTAAAAAAGGAAAAATTGAATTAATTGATCGTAAATTATGATATTTTGGTATTTCTTTTTTTTTCTAAATAAGATACTAATCGCAAGGAAAATGGAATTTCCACAATAATTGCAAAACTTTCTGATATAATTTGAGAATAAAAATGAGAATTAAAAAAAATGTTGTGAGTATGACCAATAAATAAATTTTGGTTAGAATAATTAACCAAAGAAATCAAAGAATTCTTTTGATAGATTCTAGTAATTAAACGTTTTACAAGTGATAAGCTAGATTTATTATCATAACCAAAAATTTCTACGGGTTCATAAAAAATCAAACCATTTAAACCATGATCATGAGCAAGTGCATAAATATACTCCTGAAAGAGTAACGGATATAGGAAATATTGTTGCCAAGATCTACCTTTTTCTAAATATCCTTGTAATTCTTCCATTGACTTTAATTTCTACTTGAACCAGAAACAATAGGTATTTCTTGTATTATCAAATTATACATAGTGCAATATGGTCAGAACAGAGTATGTATCATGTATTGAAAAATATATACCCCGGAAATACAGAGTCCAATCAACAGATCTTTTTCCTCCCTCCTTCTACTATCCAATAGGTTTATCTTCGTTCTATTAATATTAAATAAATTATCAGGGGATAAAAAAAAATATTTTTGCAACCCGATCGCTCTTTTGACTTTGGAAATTTTTTTTGTCAGTATACTGTTTCTTCTACACATTAGTTTCCAATCCATAATAGAAAATATGGTAGGATTTTTTTATTCTAAAAAAAAAGAACCAAAGGTCCATTTACATGAGACCCCTACCCCACATCAGACACTAAGTTATTTTTAACGTTTGATTAGATTGGGAAATTATTCAAATTAAGAATAAAAGCTCGTTGCTTTTTTTTTTAATTTTTCCAGAATTAGAGCCATAGAGCTCTATCCATTTATTCACTAGACCAAACTCTAACTGAATTTCTTAAAATAAATAAAAATAAGAAAGTATATAATAAGAAATTCAAAAATGAAAATTCAATTCCATTTTTTCTTATTATTACGACATGCGGTTTTTTCCATCCATTACCTTTCAGGATCAGTCGTGGTCTTATAGACTCTACCAAAAGTCTGGACGAATTCGTTACTTCATTCAAATGTGTAAAAAACCATAATCGCACTTAAAAGCCGAGTACTCTACCATTGAGTTAACCCAGATAAATATGTATATACAAGTGGAAAAAATGGAATTGAACTATACAACTACGTAAAAACATTGAATTTTGAATTCAAAAGAAATATAAAGGAAAGATTAGATGATCAATTAAAAAAAAATAGGATTGGATTAAATTAAAAACAGATAAAAAAATCTAAAAATTTACATTTAAGGACCGCCCCCCTTTTTTAGAAAATAGAATTTTTTTTATTTTCATTAAAAAAATATATCTTATATAAAAAATAGTAAATTTGGCAAACCCATAATTTGAATGAAGTAAAGGAAAAACCCATAAATAAATAAGGATCAAAATAAACAGATTTATTTATCTATGATCGAATTATATTTGTTCGACACACCATTGTCAATATGAATAAATTGTTGAGAAAAAAATGAAATAAAGAAAAATTACATAAAATAAGAATTTGTGTTGGATTGGCACAATAATAAATTTGGAAAATATAAAACATAATATAGAACAAGAAAAGAGAAATTGTGAGTAAATAATTACCACACAAATTAGTACTAGTTACCATTCTTTTTTCTAATTTTTTTATTTATTTTATGAATTCTTTGAAAAATTCTGCTTTTCTTAAAATATGATGAACAGCTCCTATAGGTTAAACACCTTTTTCAAGGAAATAACGAATAGCAGGAACATTTAAACGTTTAAATAAGTTTGATTTTTCATTGGATCATAAAAACCCACCTTTCGAAGATATTTTCCTTCTCGTCGGGATCGAACATCAATTTCAACGATTTGATAGATTGCTCATTGGGATAGATATAGATAAATAACCCCCTCTAGAAATGTATAAAAGGATTTCTCCTCATACAGTTCGAGAAAAATGATTCCGCTATTTCTGTATATAATGTATAAAAAAATTATGACTTAGACTACGATTTAAGTTTTTCTATTCTTACTTACATAAAAAAAACTTACATAAAAAAAAAATATCATCCGTACTCAGTAACTCAAGTTGGATAATTCTGAAAAAGTCCGAAGGTAAATCCTTAGGCATTTCTTGAGTCGTCTCTTACCACTTTTGTTTTGTTTCGTCTCGAATTTTTTTTAGTCTCCATCATTATACTAAAAAAAACTTTGAGACAATTGAAAATAGTGTTTCCTTGTTCTGGAATTCTTTTTCTTTACTTTATTAAAATCATTAGGTTTAGACATTACTTCAGTGATCCTTATTCCATTTTTCAAAACGGCAGCAACATACCTTTTGTTTTTTGTTATTTCCTTCTATGGAAAGATAATATGAACGATTTTTCCCTTGTAATATAATATAAAAAATGTTATTTATTTTATTTCAAACTTGTTGGGATTTGAATCCTTCAATTTCAAATTTCAATTTCTATAATGAAGATACACATAACAAAGTAGTTTAATTTATTAATTGTTACTAACCCTAGATTCACCCCGCGATAAATAAATCAATACGTTTTGCTCGAACTCCATCATGTACTATTCCTATTTACCAATCCAATACAAATTGGGTTCCTAATAGGAACAGAACAAACTATGTCGATTCAAGAGCATCTTCATTCCTATAGAAAATGGCAGATGTAAGAATACATAGTGAATTATGTCCTTCAAATCGCACGTTGCTTTCTACCACATCGTTTTAAATGAAGTTTTACCATAACACTCCTCTCATTTTAAATTTTATTTTAAAATGGTATGCAATTGATTCAATATGGAATTATGAATAGTCATTGGCTCAATGATACAAAATAATTTTTATGTATGTATCTGGGGAAAGGTAAATAATTATCTGAAAGAAAGTCTAAAGGTAAATAATTATCTGGAAGAAAGTCTTATATTATAAAGGATTTAAGTTTTTTCGCCCCTCCATTCTATGGGGGGAAAGAAAGTTCTAAAAAAGAAAAAAGAAAAGTAAATCCATTTCTTTAAATCTAATTAAAATCTTCAACAGATAATTCGGGATGTTCTATTAAATTATGGAAAAAATTCTTCTCGAACAAATAAACTCTAAATCTAAAAAGAATGGTATGGATTTCCCATTTCCGGAGTAAAATCAGTTATTAAAAAAATATAAACTATTCCAATAACTCGAAAAAGTAACAAATTTCTCTATATTTATAATATACATTTTTCAAATTTCTTCGAGTACCCAGGTTCAAAAAAAAAAAGAATTTTTGTTTTCATGAGTATGAAATAGAAAAGGATCCTTTTTTCTCTTTCAATTCAGAATTCCATAATGAATTACATAATACGAGAATTCAGATTTCATAGAAAAAGAGTTTTACCAAGTAACTTACTTCAATATAACTATTAAAATAGGAGTCTCTTAATGATATACCCCAAAATTGTTTTGAATTTAAAATTCAATGAAATATCTTTATTTCTACCCATACACTCAATTGCATTTGTGAAAAACTACATGAAAAAGTTTTCTTTTTATAAAAAAATCAGAACAAAAGGTGACATTATATCCAAGATTAAAGAAAAAAATTTCCAAACTTTAAAGATAAATTTGTTAAAGAGAAGAATCTTTCCTTTTTCATGTAGACATTCTAGGACGGAAGGATTCGAACCTCCGAATAGCGGGACCAAAACCCGTTGCCTTACCACTTGGCCACGCCCCATTTCGATTTCGAATTTCTCTTTGATACTAATAAAGATAATATTGGTATTAGTCATTCGTCAATCCTAATTCAAATATATATGAAATATATTACTGCTAGGATTTAACACATGAAAATATAGAAAAAAAATGATTGATCATTCCATAAAATTAAATTAAGATATTGTACGAAACTTAAATTCCTTGTATTCTCATTTGAGAATGAAAGGGAAATTTTTTGATTTGAGAGCGTTCGAAGAACAAGAAGGTTTTTTGACCTATCTTTTAATTTTTCCCTCGTAAAAAGAACTCAATCAAAATCTAATTTTCTAATCTACAAGAATGAAATGTTTGTTATGCTTAATATCTTTAGTTTAATCTGTATCTGTCTTAATTCTACCCATTTCGGGGTTTAATACCGATATTTTAGCAACAAATCTAATAAATCTAAGTGTAGTGCTTGGTGTATTGATTTTTTCGGAAAGGGAGTGTGTGCGAGTTGTATATTTCAAGAATAGGTTGGACCCAACCGGCTGCACTTTATTTATTTGTGTTATTTACATACATTTTTTTTAGAATAAGATAAATAGGAAAAAAGTGTACAATCTCGACGAATTCCTTCTGAATAAATTAATAAATCATATGTAAGAATTATAGCATTTCGTTCTTTATTGGTAAGTCAACTTTGATTCTCTATCAACCAATAAAGTGAGACCATTAACATGGTTAAAGCTAAACTGTTTGAAGTCCGGGCACAACATGGTACTCTTTCTACCATTACGTTAATATTGAAATGGTTTAAAAACGAATAGTTGGTAATTTTTCTGATATATAACACTCATATCAATAAAATCACTTGAACCATTTACTAGAATAAATAAAAGGGCGCTCTTTTATTATCAATGCCGAATCGACGACCCATGTATAAAAAAGATAAATTTTTCGATTTGAATAAAAATTTCATTGAAATTTAAATAAAGAAACAACTTTGCTGACAATTAGAGATTTTTGTTTGGTCGGAAGAGTCCTTATAATATTCTGGTCTTGTATCGGTTTTGATATGTTTGCATACAAACGAAACAGAACTAGAGAGGATAGGCTCATTACATTAAATAAAAAGATATGAAAGTGCCCATTAATAAAAAAT
>CM060911.1:132522624-132560124 GCA_030737875.1 Allium sativum | reverse complement strand
TCTTAACGTCTCTAATTCAAAACCGAACATGAAAATTTTGTTTCATTCGGCTCCTTTATGGAAAATTGATGTCTTCCTAGAAACAAAAATTAGATCCATAACATCTATGTCAGCTTTTCTTATTAAAGACACCCAAAGCCACTCGCTTTCTAGACGATCCTTCTAGAGAAAGGGGATTCTATTATTTCAAATCCGTCTAATCTAGTTACTTCGTGCCCTATTTCCACTTGAGGGATCCTGAGGAAAAGAATTTAATTTCGTTTCCACTGAGCTAAAAAAATTTGCTGATGGTTCTAGTAAACCAAAACTACCATTTTCTAGCTATTTGGCTTTAATCTTAGCTTATACAAGACAAAAATTGAAGATCTAGTTACGATTAGAAGTGCACTTATGTTTTTTATCTTCATCCATAGATCCTTTACTTATATATATTAATATTAATTGGAAGATTTGATCCAATCTTTTTATTACGCTTCGTGACTCTATAACCGTTTTATTCAATTGAAATTGAATTTTGGATACAAATCGTGAGAATTTCTATTTTCCTCAAATATGCTATTGAGGGGAAAAGGATTAAACTCTTTTTAGGAAATAAAGTTTTTTTTTTTTTAATCGGAATATGAAAAACCCGAAACACCCCTTAACTTTCTAAGTTATTAATTGAACGAATCACACTTTTACCACTAAACTATACCCTCTTCATATTCATTATTATATATGAATATACCTTTTGTCGAACAAAGGAATGAGATGCTATTAAGATAGCATCAGACTCATTAAAACTTGAACGTTGACACTTCATCCTCCCCGACCAGAGGTACTTGAAGTCGAAGTACAGAAAGTTAAAAAAAAACAAATTCTAATAAAGTTAGAATAAAGAAAAAAGTATCATTTTTCACTTGTTATTGTTATAAGTCATTACTGACAGTCTAAAACTGATGGAATTATTGAAGCTGGGCTATAACCACGACGAATTCCTCATTTTTTTTACTGTCCCTTCAACTGACCTATTTTTGAATTCGAAATCGGATTAATTGGATCTTAAATGTTCAATGTCCCTTGAACAAATAAAAGAGTTATGTTATATATGTTATAACATATGCTTGTTTCATTTTTTATATTATATTATTTCTATAAGTGCTTTTTTCCATTTAAATAATTAATTAAATTGAGAAAAAAGACTCAAAATTCAAAATACTACTTAATTCAAAATACTACTTAATACTAATTAATAAATACTAAAAAATATTAATTTGAATATTCATTCATTTTCATATTTTATATTATATTTTATAGTGTTTTCTATAGTATTATATTACTAATACTAAGAAATTACACTTGGAATGGAGATAAAAATTATCTTTATTGTCACTTCAGTAACTTCAATAACAAGTATCTTTGATTTGATATAAAAAAATAAAAAATGAAATCATTTGATCCATGAAATGATTGATTCATCAGAAGTAATGTAATAACCCGGCCTGGTTAAGTACTGGCCGGGGGAATGGACTTTTCTTACAAAATGAAAATCAAGGAAGTAAGGTTTTTCAATTTCAATCTTTTTTACTTCGCCTGTCACACCACATAAAAAATTTGCAATTTGAATTAGGAGAGATGGCTGAGTGGACTAAAGTGACAGATTGCTAATCCGTTGTATGAGTTATTTGTACCGAGGGTTCGAATCCCTCTCTCTCCTCTCCCCTCGATCGTTTCAGACTTTCAAAATCTTTCTTTTTTCCTCACGTCCAGGATTACGACCCGGATCATTAGATAAGAATCCAAAGATGAAGAGAGAAACAAAAAAATATGACTACTGTGTAAACAAAGAGTTTGAGAGTAAGCATTACACAATCTCTAAGATTTATTTTTGAAAAGGGAAATAGATTGCCTATTTTTATCACATACACTATGTTGACATAGTGCCCCAAAAATAAACTAAAAAGAAAATGAAGTCTTTTCTTGAAAAAAGTAATTTTTACTAATTTTTTTGTAATTTTGTAATGTAATAATAATAAGAAAAGCAAGATTCTGATTCCTTCATTACCAAAAAATTTTGGTATTTTTGGTCATATCCATTATTTGATGTTGTGGGGTCTTTAGAAAGCCCTTGTTTACTGGAAGGTCAGAAAGAGGAAATAAGTTGATCGAAATTTCTCACTGTGCGGTTATTCAATATAATACAAGAAAAAGAACTTCTATTTTCGAATGGAGAGTTCATAATGTAAAATTTATAAGATCTTTAAAAAATTTTGAAAATTTGTTTCGTATAAATCTTGAATTTTGGGGAGCATTAGAGATTTTATCGAAAACTTACAGCAGCTTGCCAAACAAAGGCTAAGAGCAAAAATAGTACAGGTATGACAGGCATAACATCTACGATAGGATTGAAAAAGGCATAAGCCTCGGGCAATTTGCCAGAGAAAAAACTACTCGAAGAAAGGGAAGAATTAAGACAGATACAGATTAAACTAAAGATATTAAGCATAACAAACATTTCATTCTTGTAGATTAGAAAATTAGATTTTGATTGAGTTCTTTTTACGAGGGAAAAATTAAAAGGTATGTAAAAAAACCTTCTTGTTCTTCGAACGCTCTCAAATCAAAAATCTCCCATTTCATGCTCAAATGAGAATACAAGGAATTTTAGTTTCATATAGTATCTTAATTTAATTTTATGGAATGATCAATCATTTTTTTTCTATATTTTCATGTGTTAAATCCTAGCATTAATATATTTCATATATATTTGAATTAGGATTGACGAACGACTAATACCAATATTACTCTTTATTAGTATCAAAGAGAAATTCGAAATCGAAATGGGGCGTGGCCAAGTGGTAAGGCAACGGGTTTTGGTCCCGCTATTTGGAGGTTCGAATCTTTCCGTCCCAGAATGTCTACATGAAAAAGGAAAGATTCTCCTCTTTAAAAAATTTATCTTTAAAGTTTGGAATTTTTGTTCTTTAATCTTGGATATAGTGTCACCTTTTGTTCTGATTTTTCTATAAAAAGAAAACTTTTTCATTTAGTTTTTCACAAATGCGATTGAGTGTATGGGTAGAAATAAAGATATTTCATTGAATTCTAAATTCAAAACAATTTTGGGGTATATCATTAAGAGACTCCTATTTTAATAGTTATATTGAAGTAAGTTACTTGGTAAAACTCTTTTTCTATGAAATCTGAATTCTCGTATTATGTAATTCATTATGGAATTCTGAATTGAAAGAGAAAAAAGGATCCTTTTCTATTTCATACTCATGAAAACAAAAATTCTTTTTTTTTTTGAACCTGGGTACTCGAAGAAATTTGAAAAATGTATATTATAAATATAGGGAAATTTATTACTTTTTCGAGTTATTGGAATAGTTTATATTTTTTTAATAACTAATTTTACTCCGGAATTGGGAAATCCATATGGGCATTCTTTTTAGATTTAGAGTTTATTTGTTCGAGAAGAATTTTTCCATAATTTAATAGAACATCCCAAATTATCTGTTGAAGATTTTAATTAGATTTAAAGAAATGGATTTACTTTTATTTTTTATTTTTTAGAACTTTCTTTCTCCCCATAGAATGGAGGGGCGAAAAAACTTAAATCCTTTATAATATAAGACTTTCTTTCAGATAATTATTTACCTTTAGACTTTCTTTCAGATAATTATTTACCTTTCCCCAGATACAAACATAAAAAATATTTTGTATCATTGAGCCAATGACAATTCATGATTCCATATTGAATCAATTGCATACCGTTTTAAAATAAAATTTAAAATGAGAGGAGTGTTATGGTAAAACATCATTTAAAGCGATGTGGTAGAAAGCAACGTGCGATTTGAAGGACATAATTCACCGTGTATTCTTACATCTGCCATTTTCTATAGGAATGAAGATGCTCTTGAATCGACATAGTTTGTTATGTTCCTATTAGGAACCCAATTTGTATTGGACTTGTAAATAGGAATAGTACATGATGGAGTTCGAGCAAAACGTATTGATTCATTCATCGGGGGGTGAATCTAGGGTTAGTAACAATTAATAAATTAAACTACTTTGTTAAGTATATCTTCAATATAGAAATTGAAATTTGAAATTGAAGGATTCAAATCCCATCAAGTTTGAAATAAAATAAATAACATTTTTTATATTACATTACAAGGAAAAAATCGTTCATATTATTTTTCCATAGAAGGAAATAACAAAAAACAAAAGGTATATTGCTGCCGTTTTGAAAAAGGGGATAAGGATCACTGAAGTAATGTCTAAATCTAATGATTTTAATAAAGTAAAGAGAAAGAATTCCGAAACAAGGAAACACTATTTTCAATTATCTCAATATTTTTTTTAGTATAATGATGGAGACTAAAAAAAATTCGAGACGAAACAAAACAAAAGAGGTTAGAGACGACTCAAGAAATGCATAAGGATTTACCTTCGGACTTTTTCAGAATTATCCAACTTGAGTTATTGAGTACGAATGATATTTTTTTTATGTAAGTAAGAATAGAAAAACTTAAATCATTGTCTAAGTCATAATTTTTTTTATACATTTTACATTATATAAAGAAATAGCGAAATCATTTTTTCTCGAACTGTATGAGGAGAAAACCTCTTATACGTTTCTAGAGGGGGTTATTTATCTATATCTATTCCAATGAGCGATCTATCAAATCGTTGAAATTGATGTTCGATCCCGACGAGAGGGAAGATATCTTCGAAAGGTGGGTTTTTATGATCCAATGAAAAATCAAACTTATTTAAATGTTTAAACGTTCCTGCTATTCATTATTTCCTTGAAAAAGGTGTTTAACCTACAGGAGTTGTTCATGATATTTTAAGAAAAGTAGAATTTTTCGAAGAATTCATAAAATAAATAGAAAATTAAAAATGAAAGGTAACTAGCATAAATTTGTGTGGTAATTATTTACTCACAATTTCTCTTTTCTTGTTCTATATTATGTTTTATATTTTCCATATTTATTGTTGTGCCAATCCAACACAAATTCTTATTTTATGTATTTTTTTATTTCATTTTTTTCTCAATAATTTATTCATATTGACAATGGTGTGTCGAACAAATATAATTTGATCGTAGATAAATAGATCTGTTTATTTTGATCCTTATTTATTTATGGGTTTTACCTTTACTTCATTCAAATTATGGTTTTGCCAAATTTACTATATTTTATATAAGATATATTTTTTTAACGAAAATAAAAAAAAAATTCTATTTTCTAAAAAGGGGGGCGGTCCTTAAATGTAAATTTTTAGATTTTTTTTATCTGTTTTTAATTTAATCCAATCCTATTTTTTTTAATTAATCATCTAATCTTCCCTTTATATTTCTTTTGAATTCAAAATTCAATGTTTTTACGTAGTTGTATAGTTCAATTCCATTTTTTCCACTTGTATATACATATTTATCTGGGTTAACTCAATGGTAGAGTACTCGGCTTTTAAGTGCGATTATGGTTTTTTAACCATTTGAATGAAGTAACGAATTCGTCCAGACTTTTGGTAGAGTCTATAAGACCACGACTGATCCTGAAAGGTAATGGATGGAAAAAACCGCATGTCGTAATAATAAGAAAAATGGAATTGAATTTTCATTTTTTAATTTCTTATTATATTCTTTTTTTTTTAAGAAATTCACAGTTAGAGTTTGGCCTAGTGAATAAATGGATAGAGCTCTATGGCTCTAATTCTGGTAAAATTAAAAAAAAGCAACGTGTAACACCCCACATCCATTAAGGTCACTCACAAAGGGAATGCCTTAACTTCAATGGAGCATTATGGGTACTGGAACAGAAATATTACAAGACAGACATATATAAAACAGCGGAAAGTAAAGTGGAAGTACTTAAAATCATTTATTAAATATAAATGTTTACAAGAAAAGCCCATCAATTTCCAATACCCAATTACATAGTTAAAATATCTGTCTTGCTCAAAAACAAAGAAGCATAAAAACAAACTGTAGTATTCCCCAATAAAGCGAAGCAAGCCATAGCCAAGAGAAATCCAAGCCATACATGAAAGAGTCTTGGAGCTTGGTAAGATCCGAACTAAGTTGTATTCCCACCCTGTGAACCTGGGGGGGGGGGGGGAACGGAAGAAAAAGGGGCAAAACAAAACGGGTCAGTCATAAAGACTGAGTAAGTCCTAGTGACTTTCAGCACAAAAATAGTTAAGGATAATATGGCATGAGTAAACTGAAAGTAAACATAAGCATGATGACAAGATAAGCCACAGGCAAGATAACTAAGGTTAACATGATGTGATTTTTGTCAAGTAACATCGCAAGGTTCCCATTCAAGATAAACTAAGTATAATTTCGTAAGATTCCTATCAAACATAACAAGATTCCTCTGCTTCACCATTAAAATATTTCTATGAGATCTACTTGCTCTGCACCACCTAACTAGCATCTTTACAAGTGTCTTACATGGAATGTTTCGTATTCCTACTAGTAATCCAACTAGTGTAACACCCCACCTCCGCCAGGGTGGCTCTTGCAAGCACTCTGACTTTGGAGGGGCGTTTGAATCGGGTAAACATGCATAATGATATATCAAGGCAGAACAAGAACATATGTATATATGTAAACAGAGTAAATAAGATAAGTAAAACAGCGGAAGATTTCAATCTATTTCAAAACAAGTCTGATACAACATAATGTCAATTTTCCAAATACACAAGTCTAGATAAAAACAACATCACTGAAAAACTGAAATACATAAGTACTATCCCCAAAATAAGTGATAACCATAGCTAGCTTCATGTCAAGACTGTACATGAGCTAAAATCCCACAAGCAAGCGATCAGAAAGCCAAGCTAAGCTCCAATATTCCCACCCTGAGAACCTGGGGGGGGGGGGAACGGAAGAAAAGAGGCAAAAGAAAGACAGGTCAGTCAAAAAGACTGAGTAAGCCCTACTACAATCAATGTAAACTGATAAAGTTAACTGACATGAGAAGCAGGGATGAACATAAGGATAACAACATACTAGCATGAGGATTAACTAACAAAGTAGATAAAGATGTCATCGCATAATCAGGTTTAAGGTTTTTCACCATAGGTGTACCAGCATTCTAACATGTCATGTATAAACAAGAATTTATCCCTTGGCCTAAACTTGGCCCAGTATCAGGTGTTTGACTTAAATCAAGATCCAACTTCTTGGTACCAATTCTAGTATAACAGGATTAGGTGTTACCACAATGTTTACATCGAAACAGGATGGAACAGAATGGCCCATACAGAGATAGAGTTTGGGAAAAAATGGGCTTTTACCACCCTAACAGACGGTACCACGCAGAAACAGACGGGTGGTACCACCCAACAAAACAGACGGTACCAACAGAATCAGACAGAGCTAAGTGTACCCTAAATCCTACCCAAGCGATTGGCTCCCTAATACATAAATACCCTGAGTCAGCCCCACGATAGGGTGTATCACTCCCTAAAGTGGCAACCAATTGGCACAGGCATATTTACAGATGTCACGGCATCTTACATCCTCAGAGGCAGACCGGGATCCATGCACGCACATGACCCGGTTGGAACGCACCATCAACACCCATCACCATTATCAGAATGAACCACTTATAATTAGTTCAGTAAGCGTGCCCGGACCCTACTTACAGTTGGGTCAAAGTTTTGATACCAGAAAGGGTTACTGACTAATATGGGTCCCAAACAACAAATGACACAAGTATTCCCCCTTGTGTCCCCGGACTATCAGATTCAGATTAACTTATTAACAGAGTTCAGACATACAAAGTTCAGACGATCAGTTTTCAGACTAACGGATCAGATAACAGATTTACAAACTTGTCTAACTTGGTGTGGGTCCTACAGATCCGCAAAACAGGTTTGTTTAATTTATCAATCAAGTTAGTTTATCCAGACCAGGTATCAAATTGGTTCTCAGCCTTATCAAATTACTGAGTTGGATCGGTTAAGTATAGTTCAACTTAACCCCGTTAAATTACCGAGTTCAGATTGGTTAAGTGTAGGTTAACTTAACCCCGTTAATTTACCGAGTTCAGATTGGTTAAGTGTCATAAGTCAAATTTACTTAACCTCATCATGTAGCATTAATTAATTAATGTGCCTTAACCTCTCACATTAGACTTTGTTGCGGTTACTAGTTAAGCCGGTCGGTTCTGGGTAGCTTTACACCACAACTTGTTCTAACCTCGGGTTCAAGGTACAACATGACCAACTTCTCACATTGGGTCCTATTGTTTGTAGCAACTAGTTAAGCCGGTCGGTTCCGGGTAGGTTTATGCTACAAACTCAACCCAACCTCGAGTTGGTCACACTTATATTTTCTAAGTGTCATGTCCATTATGTTTACAAAACATATTACAAGTTTTCAAGCATTTGGGTAGACCTAACTTAATAGGTAAATTCCCAATGGGTAGACCTAACTTAATAGGTAAATTCCCAATCTTATGTTTTTATGTCTTTTAAGTTTACCCAACCCCAAACGCAATCCCATCGCTTACATATCGCAATAGCGCATAAAGGATAGAAAGAGGGAACTTGGCATAATCATGACATAAAGGTGTTGAAGCCACAAGTTTAACATGGTGGCATATGAAATGTACATATGTTCATATACTTGCATATTACATTTTTAGGCCTCAAAAGCATGCATAAAACCAAACTTAGCATATTGGTGATACATGGTGATAAATGACATGTAGAAATGGCCATAAGTTCGCATTTAGCCTCATATGCAAGTTATCATAAGAGATATGATAACTTACATGTTGCCAAAATGCAACCTTTAGCATAAAGCTTGAAGCTTTATGTTCATATACTCAAGGTAAGCTTGCATAACATGATAACATGAGTAAAATGATCCACCTAAACTTGCATACATAACATGACAACTTGCATATCATAACATGGCAAACTTGCATAACATAACATGGCAAACTTGCATAACATAACATGGCAAACTTGCATATCATAACATATCAAACTTGCATAACATGACATAGTAAACTTGCATATCATGGCAAACTTGCATATCATAATGATCAATCAAACTTGCATCATTCATTTAACTTTAGATTTTAAATATGAAAGTAGAAAAGGGCTTACAATGCTTATGAAGACACAAATATATATATAGATTGAGACAAAGCCCTTATGCAATCAAATAAACCCAAAATGCAAGCTCCAATAGAATTTATGATGTAAATATGGAAACTTGACTTGAATGCAAGCTAATGACACTCATACAAGCTTGAAAACACTTGTATGCATGGAAAATCTCTCATAGAAATAACTTAGGAATTTTATGAAGAGAGTGGAGGCCATGAGAGGAATGATTTTGCCATAGTTTAGTTACTTGAATGAATAATGATGATTTAGGGTTAGGTTAGGGGCTTATTTATAGAGATTAGGATTAGTTTCAACCTTAGGATTAAACCCTAATTCCAATCTCAGCCCTTAAAACCGAATCTGGCCCCCAAACTCAACACAACTCCCAAAATGGTGCACCAGGCAAAACTGCCCGGCTGAGCCAAGTCGACACCCAAGTCGACAGGGCTGTCGACTTGGGCCTAACCATGTCGACTGCCCAGTCGACAGGGCTGTCGACATGGGTGGTATGGCGGGAAATTTCCCGCCTGCGCCCAACTACTCTAATTTCCAAATTCAAACTTAAATTTGAAATCTGTTTTTACTTTGAAATTTTCTGAAAACTTCGTTGGGCCTTAATTGGGTGATACGGACTCCGATTTTCGAAAACTCGGACTCTATTTCGCGTATTTTTCCGAGACGAACGCAATGGCACAGCCCATTTCCCTTGATTCAGATTTATAAATTAAATTCTGCCTCGATTTACGTTATAACAGGTTATCAGAAATACGGGTTGTTACATTCTCCCCTCCTTAAAGGATTTCGTCCTCGAAATCTCCAAGTTAGGAAGAACGCATCATACCATCCATCATCCATCTACTCAAATCATCATTCACGAGCAATCATTGTCCTTAAAGATTCAAATGCGGTATGAACATATGCAAAAGGTGTGTATATATGTTCTTATCTAATGCAAAGATCATCAATGCAAAGTATGTTAGTGAAATGAATCCATTATGTATGCAAATAGTCCTAATCATATAATACTATATGTGTGCACAAACATTCGTCCATATGCAACATCCATGTGCTGAATTAACCATCTTGCAACCATAAGAATTGAAAATGTACACACGTCCATATGCAATATGAGAGTGTATTTCAAGCCGATCTAGTGCCTAGTGTGTGTTTATGCATCCACGAGCAACCACTAGCAACCACTTGCATCCACTTGCAACCATCAAACATAACATGTCTCAAACACATGTTTACATCCATAGGATTCCTATCTCAACAAGATACAGTCGAGTGATGGAAGCGAGTACAGATAAAACAAAAACTTGGTACATATACTTACATACTACTAGTACAGATCAGATTTCCCCAAATGATTCTTAGGAAACTAAGCATGGTAGAAACCCAGAATGTATTCGTCATAGTCACCCTCATGCCCAACACAGATACTCTCAAACCCCAATTTATCACAAACAGATGAGTTATAACTCTCAGGGAGTTTGAGACTATTACCAGATCAGAAGCAAGACTAGCATTAAAGTACCGAGTTTCCATTACAGAATCAAAATACCAAAAAAAAGAGTTTCAAACTGAAAATCAGACAAGGAAAATTAAACATCCTACAGGAAAATTATTCTAGCCCTAATCTATTCACTCGCCATGCGAGTATTCACCGTTCCTTCCGATGTAGTCCCTTTCTTCTTCGGGCAGTCCCTAGTGAAGTGTCTCATCTCTCCACAGTTAAAGCAAGTGCCCTTCCTCTTTCTGCAATCCTTGTTTAGATGAGTTGAGCTTCCACAAGTAAAGCACTTCTTTTCCTTCTTGTCTTCAGACTTCTCCTCCTTCTTTTGCATTTCCTTTTTGGGCCCCGTTTTCTTGTTTTGAGACTCATTCACCTTGACCTCCTTCTTTGCACTCTTGTTTTCTTCATTGAGTAGGGCCATATCTACCAAACTCTCAAACGTGGCCCCCATGGGCACATGAGACATAGCTAACTCCTGTAACGGCTCATTCAATCCTCTAGCAAAACGAAGAGCCTTCTTCTGAGTAGTACTCACCATATCCAAGCCAAAACGAGCTAACTGATTGAACTTGTTCACATATTCTTTGACAGACATGTCTCCTTGCTTCAAAGCAATAAACCTCTCCATTTGCAAATTCTCTTCAGCAGAAGACAGAAACTTAAGCCCGAATCTTGTCCTGAAATCGGCCCAAGTCTCAACGGGCCTAGTCGCGGTGGTGATCTCCCACCAATAAGCGGCTTCATCCTTCATAAGCCAAACCGCCAACAAGATCTTTCTCTGATCATCTAATCCAAAGATAGCGAATAAATCCTCGGTCTCTTTCAACCAATTCCGGGCCTCTACAAAAGTCTCGGTACCTAGAAAGTTCTTGCCACCCATTGCTTTGAAGTCCTTGCAAATCTTCGTGAACTCTACTGGAGGATGCTGAGGGGGAGGAGGAGGAGGAACCTCAGCGACAGGAGGAGGAGGAACATTAACCACCGGAGGAGGAGTAACATTTGCGGGGCCGGCTTCGGTCGCCCTAGCCTCCATAAGTCTCCTATACCAAACAGGAACTTGCACTCCCTCTGGGATAACAAAGTTATATGCCATGCTGAAACGAAGGAAAAGATAGATTCAGAACGAGGAAACTAAGAATAGATAACTAAGGATTGTGCTAATGGCTTTTGGGGAATAGCCCTTTTTTTTTAAATACTAGACTTTTCTTTGTAAAATACTTTATACTTGATTTGAAAATAGTTTTTCAAAAGCTTTTGTTCCTTCTCGTAAACCATATGCTCTGATACCAAATATAACACCCCACCTCCGTCAGGGTAGCTCTTGCAAGCACTCTGACTTTGGAGGGGCGTTTGAATCGGGTAAACATGCATAATGATATATCAAGGCAGAACAAGAACATATGTATATATGTAAACAGAGTAAATAAGATAAGTAAAACAGCGGAAGATTTCAATCTATTTCAAAACAAGTCTGATACAACATAATGTCAATTTTCCAAATACACAAGTCTAGATAAAAACAACATCACTGAAAAACTGAAATACATAAGTACTATCCCCAAAATAAGTGATAACCATAGCTAGCTTCATGTCAAGACTGTACATGAGCTAAAATCCCACAAGCAAGCGATCAGAAAGCCAAGCTAAGCTCCAATATTCCCACCCTGAGAACCTGGGGGGGGGGGGGGAAACGGAAGAAAAGAGGCGAAAGAAAGACAGGTCAGTCAAAAAGACTGAGTAAGCCCTACTACAATCAATGTAAACTGATAAAGTTATCTGGCATGAGAAGCAGGGATGAACATAAGGATAACAACATACTAGCATGAGGATTAACTAACAAAGTAGATAAAGGTGTCATCGCATAATCAGGTTTAAGGTTTTTCACCACAGGTGTACCAGCATTCTAACATGTCATGTATAAACAAGAATTTATCCCTTGGCCTAAACTTGGCCCAGTATCAGGTGTTTGACTTAAATCAAGATCCAACTTCTTGGTACCAATTCTAGTATAACAGGATTAGGTGTTACCCCAATGTTTACATCGAAACAGGACGGAACAGAATGGTCCATACAGAGATAGAGTTTGGGAAAAAATGGGCTTTTACCACCCTAACAGACGGTACCACGCAGAAACAGACGGGTGTTACCACCCAACAAAACAGACGGTACCAACAGAATCAGACAGAGCTAAGTGTACCCTAAATCCTACCCAAGCGATCGGCTCCCTAATACATAAATACCCTGAGTCAGCCCCACGATAGGGTGTATCACTCCCTAAAGTGGCAACCAATTGGCACAGGCATATTTACAGATGTCACGGCGTCTTACATCCTCAGAGGCAGACCGGGATCCATGCACGCACATGACCCGGTTGGAACGCACCATCAACACCCATCACCATTATCAGAATGAACCACTTATAATTAGTTCAGTAAGCGTGCCCGGACCCTACTTACAGTTGGGTCAAAGTTTTGATACCAGAAAGGGTTACTGACTAATATGAGTCCCAAACAACAAATGACACAAGTATTCCCCCTTGTGTCCCCGGACTATCAGATTCAGATTAACTTATTAACAGAGTTCAGACATACAAAGTTCAGACGATCAGTTTTCAGACTAACGGATCAGATAACAGATTTACAAACTTGCCTAACTTGGTGTGGGTCCTACAGATCCGCAAAACAGGTTTGTTTAATTTATCAATCAAGTTAGTTTATCCAGACCAGGTATCAAATTGGTTCTCAGCCTTATCAAATTACTGAGTTGGATCGGTTAAGTATAGTTCAACTTAACCCCGTTAAATTACCGAGTTCAGATTGATTAAGTGTAGGTTAACTTAACCCCGTTAATTTACCGAGTTCAGATTGGTTAAGTGTCATAAGTCAAATTTACTTAACCTCATCATGTAGCATTAATTAATTAATGTGCCTTAACCTCTCACATTAGACTTTGTTGCGGTTACTAGTTAAGCCGGTCGGTTCCGGGTATCTTTACACCACAACTTGGTCTAACCTCCGGTTCAAGGTACAACATGACCAACTTCTCACATTGGGTCCTATTGTTTGTAGCAACTAGTTAAGCCGGTCGGTTCCGGGTAGGTTTATGCTACAAACTCAACCCAACCTCGAGTTGGTCACACTTATATTTTCTAAGTGTCATGTCCATTATGTTTACAAAACATATTACAAGTTTTCAAGCATTTGGGTAGACCTAACTTAATAGGTAAATTCCCAATCTTATGTTTTTATGTCTTTTAAGTTTACCCAACCCCAAACGCAATCCCATCGCTTACATATCGCAATAGCGCATAAAGGATAGAAAGAGGGAACTTGGCATAATCATGACATAAAGGTGTTGAAGCCACAAGTTTAACATGGTGGCATATGAAATGTACATATGTTCATATACTTGCATATTACATTTTTAGGCCTCAAAAGCATGATAAAACCAAACTTAGCATATTGGTGATACATGGTGATAAATGACATGTAGAAATGGCCATAAGTTCGCATTTAGCCTCACATGCAAGTTATCATAAGAGATATGATAACTTACATGTTGCCAAAATGCAACCTTTAGCATAAAGCTTGAAGCTTTATGTTCATATACTCAAGGTAAGCTTGCATAACATGATAACATGAGTAAAATGATCCACCCAAACTTGCATACATAACATGACAACTTGCATATCATAACATGGCAAACTTGCATAACATAACATGGCAAACTTGCATAACATAACATGGCAAACTTGCATATCATAACATATCAAACTTGCATAACATGACATAGTAAACTTGCATATCATGGCAAACTTGCATATCATAATGATCAATCAAACTTGCATCATTCATTTAACTTTAGAGTTTAAATATGAAAGTAGAAAAGGGCTTACAATGCTTATGAAGACACAAATATATATATATATATATATATATATATATATATAGATTGAGACAAAGCCCTTATGCAATCAAATAAACCCAAAATGCAAGCTCCAATAGAATTTATGATGTAAATATGGAAACTTGACTTGAATGCAAGCTAATGACACTCATACAAGCTTGAAAACACTTGTATGCATGGAAAATCTCTCATAGAAATAACTTAGGAATTTTATGAAGAGAGTGGAGGCCATGAGAGGAATGATTTTGCCATAGTTTAGTTACTTGAATGAATAATGATGATTTAGGGTTAGGTTAGGGGCTTATTTATAGAGATTAGGATTAGTTTCAACCTTAGGATTAAACCCTAATTCCAATCTCAGCCCTTAAAACCGAATCTGGCCCCCAAACTCAACACAACTCCCAAAATGGTGCACCAGGCAAAACTGCCCGGCTGAGCCAAGTCGACACCCAAGTCGACAGGGCTGTCGACTTGGGCCTAACCATGTCGACTGCCCAGTCGACAGGGCTGTCGACATGGGTGGTCTGGCGGGAAATTTCCCGCCTGCGCCCAACTGCTCTAATTTCCAAATTCAAACTTAAATTTGAAATCTGTTTTTACTTTGAAATTTTCTGAAAACTTCGTTGGGCCTTAATTGGGTCATACGGACTCCGATTTTCGAAAACTCGGACTCTATTTCGCGTATTTTTCCGAGACGAACGCAATGGCACAGCTCGTTTCCCTTGATTCAGATTTTTAAATTAAATTCTGCCTCGATTTACGTTATAACAGGTTATCAGAAATACGGGTTGTTACAACTAGTGTCCTCTGTAACAAGGATCCTTACCCCCTACTAGTGTCCCAACTAGTAGCCCGTGTTATATAACAAGGTGATCCCGCCCACTACTTAGAAATCATAATACTAGTCTTACGTACCCCTAGCTGACTACATAGGTGCCGCCTGCCCCTATCTTCACTAGGTGTAAATCATAATACTAGTCTTACGTACCCCTAGCTGACTACATAGGTGTCGCCTGCCCCTATCTCCACTAGGTGTACCCACCAAACCCGTGCGATCGGCTCCCTAACTCGTAGATACCCGTGCTGGCTCCACAGTGGGGTGTGTCACTCCCCTAAAGTGGCAACCCGATACAACTTGAGAATGCACGGCTTATACCTACACGATGCAACAACGTCTTACCTACCAGCCTGGGTCCACACACGCATATGAAACTCGTTGGACATGCGTTGCCACCGCTAACCCGTTTTGACCTCTTACAATCAAACCCAGTATGCGTGTCCCGTCCTCGACATGGGTCGAGCTCACAAAGATACGTAATGGGCTACTGGTTTGAAAAGGGTCCCCTTTTCTCGACACAAGCTTCCCACCTATGCTTGGTCCCCTCTAGTAATTCTTACATAACCCCTTCTTATTCATGTCCACTTACATGCTCAAATTTTGGTTAAGTATACACCAGTTATGTCTTACATGTTACCCATATCCCCCACTTAACCCCTACATCATCCTCATGTCTTAATACATGCTTTATCTTGGTTAAGTGCTTATAGGTTATATTTCAAATGACATTCATATTATCCCCAACGTCTGGGTTTAACCAAGCGCCTTGGCTTTATCTGCCATTAGACCCTATGTCTATCCATTAATTATGCGCTTGTGCTACCTCATCAGTCTTATCATTTTAACTTGGTTATTTCCATTCATACCAACCTTCAACTTTGCTTATTAATTCAATTCTTAACTTGCACTATATTAAGTCCATTAATAAGCCCACAACATGTTATTCCTATGATTCATACATTAACCCCCGTTATGGCACAATAACATGTTCTTATTCAATCTTTACAACCAAGTACCCCTTAACTTACAAACACACTGGAGAGATAGAATAATTCCCTAAATACCAACCCCGAAGACCGGAATCAACATCAGATTGATACTCAGAGGATTATCCAAACTAACCAATGTTTTGTTCCTTTTTATTATATAACTTATGTCGCCTTCAATTGTAAATTCATTCTTGTCTTTACATATTGCTTAATCTACAATGAAGCACATCTTTCCTTATTACATAAGTTATCTCATCTTATCTATTGTTCCGCCTAACTTACTTTATTCCATAAGTTCATTCCCACTTAGGCATTAATTAAGATTTACTTAACTCAACCATTCATGTCATAACAGTTAAGTGCCATTAACCTGGTCATATTACTTAACCCACCCATTCATACTATATTGGTTAAGTGTCATTAGCCTAATCATATTACTTAACCCACCCATTCATACCATATTGGTTAAGTGTTCTTAGTTTACTTAACCCTATCCACTGGTCTAATTACCATGTTATGTTGGTTAAGTATTACTATTCGTATTTCCACATGTCACCCACATGTCACCCACTTAACCCCCATGCCCCACCACATGTTTATCTGGTTAAGTATTTCTTAATTCATTAAGGCCGTAACCCTATAAAGACCTCTCACATTAGACTGACATTTATGGCAGCTGGAATTGCCGGGCGGGTCCGGGCAGTCTTACACCATAAAAGAGTCTAACCTCGTGTCTTTACAACTGTTACGCTTTTAATTTGGGCCTAGGACCTCTCACATTGGGCTACCATTTGTGACTACTGGATTTGTCGGGCGGGTCCGGGCAGTTTTACGTCACAAATGAGTCCAACCTCGTGTCCTAAGCATTGATTATCGCTTATAATCTTTTACCCCAATCTTAATAATTTCCCTATTCAAATTATTAATTAATTCCTATTTTAACGATGTCCATAATTGACTCAATTATGTTCATCAATTAATGGTATGCAAAATCATACCAATTTTACCACAATTTATCTTATGCCATTAAAGGCAACTTATCTCAATTTATATTTATCCCTCCTTTAAGGCTATTACATGCCAACTACCAAAAACCCACTTAGGCGTGTTCATTTTAGCCCCTTTTCAAGGCATAAATTATCATATGTGTTTCAACTACAAATCTCACATAATTAACATATGCCCAAGTTCTAGATTACATGTCCGTTTTACATATGCCTAATTCATACCAAATTTACATATGTTCAGTTCATGCCATTTTATATGTATGCCAATTTTTATGTAAATTTACACATATCAAGTTCTAGCCAAAAATTACATATGCTAATCCCAATTCTTACAATTACCATTTTAATGGCAATACCCAATTATCAAATTTCATATTAATTGCAATAATACCCATATATCCAATTTTCATGTTATGCCATCAATTCCACCAATCACATATATCCAAATAGGTAATATTCCCATACTTTTCCCCGTATCCAATCGTACGCAAAATCGTGGTTTAGGCGTAGATCCGAAATTGATCTAGGTTCATCAAAAGAAAATAAATAGGGGAAAGGCAGAATTTCGTAATAAAACAAGATCAGAGAGAAAACAGCATAAAATCATCATGATAGGCATAAAGATTGGATCTTGATAATAATATCAACATGAATCCAAGAAACTGATTTACAACGACTGAATAGAGCATGAACTAGACATAAGAATGGAGATGAACAAGTCTCAAAACTCAAGGTTCAAAGGTAAACAGGAATAGGTCTGAATTGATAAACATGCTTATATCCAATTACACTTTATTCCATAGCCATATTAAAATTAAGTATCTTAATCTAAAAAGTAACTAGAACATACATAGTATGGCTAGCGAATTTAAGAACTGAAATCGATGTAGAAACGTTGTAGCGTTGTTGATTCATCTCCTTGAATTGTTGTAGAAGTCTTCATCTTTGCATTGGATCGCGTACGAAAGCTTAAGAAGAAGATTAGAGACGGCGGCCATGACCAAGAGGGATTTCAGCAGCATAATGGTGTAAGAATGATTTTTGTGAGTTAGGCTAGGTCTTAGGTTGTTTTTATAGGTGTAGCAACTCATTTCAGCCATCGGATTAACCCTAAAACTGATCCGGACCATCAAAACTCATCCCGGGCCTCAAAAATGGGTTTTGAGCCACACCAGGCCGACCAGGTCGACCTATACAGGGGGGAGGTCGACACTACAGTCGACCTGGGGGGGGGGGGGGGGCAGGTCGACTATGCAGTCGACACTACAGTCGACCTGGGGTCAGTTTGCCTGAAAGTCTGCTGAATCTTGTTTTGGCCATATCTTGGTCATACAGACTCCGATTTTCGAAAACTTGGACTCTATTTCATTTAGAATTTCGAGAGGAACGCAATGGTGATGTCCATTTTACCTAATTCCTGATTCTTAAATTAATTATCCTTATTTTACTATCTTTTCCGTTACACACACCGTTATCGAACTAATTTTTCTTCTCCTCCATGTATTAATTAATTCTTCTTATGCATCACCATTATTTACCTATCTAAGAATATTTTCATATATTTTATTTTAATTTTTTATTTATATTGAAAAAAAATGCGGGGTGTTACATTCTCCCCGCCTTAAAGGATTTTGTCCCCGAAATCTTCAAGTTAAGAAGAATGTGTCCTACCATCCAATCATCCATCTACTCAATCATCAATCACAGACATTCATTGTCCTTAAGAAATTTCTAATGCCTTATGAACATATGCAAGAAGTGTGTGTATATGTTCCTTATCTAATGTAAATGATCAGGCCTGATTGATCCTCTCAATGCAAAAATATGTTTAGTGTCATGAGTCCAACATGTATGCAAATAGTCCTAGTCACATAACCACTATATGTGTGCACAAACATCCATCCATATGCAACATCCACATGATAACACATTCAATTCCATCCATAAACAAGTGTAAACACTCATGCATATGCAATATGAAAGGTGACTGAGCCGATCTAGTGCCTAATGTGCGTGTATATGCATCCACGAGCAACCACTAGCAACCACTTGCAACCATCAATCATAACATGTCTCAAACACATGTTTACACCCAACTGTTCCTACCTAAAGATATAGTCGAATGATGGAAGCAAGTAAAAACTCTGCGCCCATCAAAGCTAGAAATCTACGTCACATATATACTGATTAGGAAAAGAATTCCCTAAGCACCAGCCCCGAAGACCGAAATCAACATCAGACTGACACCCAAAGAAATTCTCAACCCAACCAATATATATGTGAATCTAGGGAACTAAGCATGATGGACTCCTTTTAGGTCACAAGAAATCCCTTCCTAAAACCAACCCATATCCTATAAAACCCAAAAGTTTTAATCAACCCAACGGACACCCTCAAGCCCCAACATGTAAAACTAACAGATGAGTCATACTCCCTATGGGGTTTGCAACAGAAATTGGATTGAGAATAGGACCGAGAGGATATACACAAAAGATAGCATGCAAGTAAGCTTTACAGGAAAAAGGAATCAAGAATATACTCTTAAAAAGAGATGTGATGCGCGAATATAGTCTTTAATCTTCTAAGTCGCATTTCCTTGAGCTTAACTCCATCGTGCTTTGACCATCTTTAACTTCACAATTTCATAGCTCCTGGATTCTTATTTCCAAAATAAGAGTTGGAACTCATTTCACTATTGCCTCTCGTTCCACTTTCACTTATCCTCCTTTTAGTATACTCGGCTTACACATAACAGCGTACTCATGGTTTCACACAAGCTCTCCAAAATTCACTAGTGAATCTTGGATCTCGTTCACTTACTAGAAGGTATTCCACATAGATGAATTATCTCTTGAAAATAAACAAATGCCAACCATGTTGCCCAATGTACTTACTTAGGTGACTCTCTACAACTCATGCATAAGCGAAATGACCCATCCGCCTTAGTGGCGAACGCTACTCGAGCAGATCAACTAATGTATCAAGAGATTCTAGGTAACTAATCCTAATAGAACCCTAAAGGTTACATGCGACTTCGAGGGTATTACCGAGGCAAGTCAAAAATTCTAACTACCCCCCTTTCGAAACCGAGAATGGCACCCTTATTGGATAACCACTTCATCCCTAGAATCAACCCATAGCTCACAAAAACATGAGCATTCCTTCTAAACTCAACACTTAGCATAGACATTCTCAAATCCTAACAAGTCATGAATAAATGAGCCGATTCCCCAACAGGATTTGAGACAAAAATGGGATCCTCTACTATGCTAGTACTAAGGTGCAGAGACTCAACTATCGAAGCAGAATTAAAAGGATGCGATGTACAAAAACAAAGTTCTAGCGGGATGATAGAAAGAAAAGCTGAACCTTTAACAGAAACGTTACCACCTCCCTTAGATACGCTAGTAGTGAGAGCATACAATTTCCCTCTCGACGATCTTGTCATTTGCCTTTGTCCTTGTCCTACAATACTTAACTACACGTCCCTTCTCACCAAACTAAAGATACTCTCTCTTGTCATGGGTTTTACTATGCTTTCACTTTAGCCTCTTTCCTTTCACCTTTTTTCCTCTTTCTTACTATCCTTGTGTAGCTTGTTGACAAGTCCTTCGAAGCTACATCCAATGCAAGACAACTCTACACAGCATGAAATAAGATTAGACGCAGATGGAACTACTGCGGCTACAGATGGAGGTTGGGCACTTCTTTGCCCTCTGACATATGTCGGATGCCTACGAAACTATGGTGTAAAGAGAGAGAAGAGATTTCAAGAGAGAATCAAAAGATAGTGCATATGGCTTTGGGGAATATGCCTTTTTATCAAAACAAAGTTTTCTTGAAAATTTGCTTCTTTGTAAACGTTTTGAAAACTAGTTTCAGAAGGTTTTTGAAAACTTTTGCCCAGTCTGGTAACCTTCTTCTCTGATACCAAATGTAACACCCCACATCAATTAAGGTCACTCACAAAGGGAATGCCTTAACTTCAATGGAGCATTATGGGTACTGGAACAGAAATATTACAAGACAGACATATATAAAACAGCGGAAAGTAAAGTGGAAGTACTTAAAATCATTTATTAAATATAAATGTTTACAAGAAAAGCCCATCAATTTCCAATACCCAATTACATAGTTAAAATATCTGTCTTGCTCAAAAACAAAGAAGCATAAAAACAAACTGTAGTATTCCCCAATAAAGCGAAGCAAGCCATAGTCAAGAGAAATCCAAGCCATACATGAAAGAGTCTTGGAGCTTGGTAAGATCCGAACTAAGCTGTATTCCCACCCTTTGAACCTGGGGGGGAAACGGAAGAAAAAGGGGCGAAACAAAACGGGTCAGTCATAAAGACTGAGTAAGTCCTAGTGACTTTCAGCACAAAAATAGTTAAGGATAATATGGCATGAGTAAACTGAAAGTAAACATAAGCATGATGACACAATAAGCCACAGGCAAGATAACTAAGGTTAACATGATGTGATTTTTGTCAAGTAACATCGCAAGGTTCCCATTCAAGATAAACTAAGTATAATTTCGTAAGATTCCTATCAAACATAACAAGATTCCTCTGCTTCGCCATTAAAATATTTCTATGAGATCTACTTGCTCTGCACCACCTAACTAGCATCTTTACAAGTGTCTTACGTGGAATATTTCGTATTCCTACTAGTACTCCAACTAGTGTCCTCTGTAATAAGGATCCTTACCCCCTACTAGTGTCCCAACTAGTAGCCCGTGTTATATAACAAGGTGATCCCGCCCACTACTTAGAAATCATAATACTATTCTTACGTACCCCTAGCTGACTACATAGGTGCCGCCTGCCCCTATCTCCACTAGGTGTAAATCATAATACTAGTCTTACGTACCCCTAGCTGACTACATAGGTGCCGCCTGCCCCTATCTCCACTAGGTGTAAATCATAATACTAGTCTTACGTACCCCTAGCTGACTACATAGGTGTCGCCTGCCCCTATCTCCACTAGGTGTACCCACCAAACCCCATGCGATCGGCTCCCTAACTCGTAGATACCCGTGCTGGGCCCATAGTGGGGTGTATCACTCCCCTAAAGTGGCAACCCGATACAACTTGGGAATGCACGGCTTATACCTACACGATGCAACAACGTCTTACCTACCAGCCCGGGTCCACACACGCATATGAAACCCGTTGGACTTGCGTTGCCACCGCTAACCCGTTTTGACCTCTTACAATCAAACCCAGTATGCGTGTCCCGTCCTCGACATGGGTCGAGCTCACAAAGATACGTAATGGGCTACTGGTCTGAAAAGGGTCCCCTTTTCTCGACACAAGCTTCCCACCTACGCTTGGTCCCCTCTAGTAATTCTTACTTAACCCCTTCTTATTCATGTCCACTTACATGCTCAAATTTTGGTTAAGTATACACCAGTTATGTCTTACATGTTACCCATATCCCCCACTTAACCCCTACATCATCCTCATGTCTTAATACATGCTTTATCTTGGTTAAGTGCTTATAGGTTATATTTTAAATGTCATTCATATTATCCCCAACGTCTGGGTTTAACCAAGCGCCTTGGCTTTATCTGCCATTCGACCCTATGTCTATCCATTAATTATGCGCTTGTGCTACCTCATCAGTCTTATCATTTTAACTTGGTTATTTCCATTCATACCAACCTTTAACTTTGCTTATTAATTCAATTCTTAACTTGCACTATATTAAGTCCATTAATAAGCCCACAACATGTTATTCCTATGATTCATACATTAACCCCCATTATGGTACAATAACATGTTCTTATTCAATCTTTACAACCAAGTATCCCTTAACTTACAAACACACTGGAGAGAGAGAATAATTCCCTAAATACCAACCCCGAAGACCGGAATCAACATCAGATTGATACTCAGAGGATTATCCAACCTAACCAATATTTTGTTCCTTTTTATAATATAACTTATGTCGCCTTCAATTGTAAATTCATTTTTGTCTTTACATATTGCTTAATCTACAATGAAGCACATCTTTCCTTATTACATAAGTTATATCATCTTATCTATTGTTCCGCCTAACTTACTTTATTCCATAAGTTCATTCCCACTTAGGCATTAATTAAGATTTACTTAACTCAACCATTCATGTCATAACAGTTAAGTGCCATTAACCTGGTCATATTACTTAACCCACCCATTCATACTATATTGGTTAAGTGTCATTAGCCTAATTATATTAATTAACCTACCCATTCATACCATATTGGTTAAGTGTTCTTAGTTTACTTAACCCTACCCACTGGTCTAATTACCATGTTATGTTGGTTAAGTGTTCTTAGACTTCTAATGCTTTCATGTTTAAATGCACAGTGTGTGTATATGTCCCTATCTAATGCAAAATCAGGCGGTCCACTGATTCAGTTGACCTCCTTTAATGCAAACCATGATAGTGCCATGCGTCCATTATGTATGCAAAAGTTCCCTAATGCTACATATTATTTCTACATGCGTGCACAACCATTCACCAAAATGCGGTATCCATATGATAGCACAACCATTATACATCCATTTTACTAAATACAGCCATTTATATGCAATATGCAGTATGAAGTGACTGAGCCGATCTAGTGCCTAATAGTGTGAGTATATGCGTCCACGAGCAAACACTTGCATCCACTTTGCATTCATCATACATAACATGTCTCAAACACATGTTTCAACCATAGGATGATCCTAACTAAAGGTCAAAGATACTAGCGAGAGGATACTTCTAAAGACAAGATAAGTACAAGATAAGCGATAAAGGAGAAATTAAAAGACATACCATCAAAAAGAAAAGGGTATCGTGAACGCATCTTCTCTTCTGTCTCCCAAGTAGCGTTGCTCTCGTCGTCTCCCCATTGTACTTTGACTAGTCTGACCTCTCGATTTCTCAGCTTCTTAATCTCCGACCCAAGAATGCATGTAGGAGCTCGTCGAATCGTCGCATCACGCTCGATCTCCACCTCTCTAAGCAAGCTCGGCTCTACCACTTCTGGGGTCTCGTGCAAGCACTTCCTCAAATGTGACACATGGAATACGTCGTGTACACCACTAAGTCTCTCCGGCAACTCCACTCTATACGCCATCTGTCCAATCTTCTCCTTAATAGGAAACGGTCCTACGAACCTTGGTGCTAACTTCCCAATGGACCCAAAGCGAACTACGTTTCGTAATGGAGACACTTTGACAAAGACCATGTCCCCAACTTCAAACTCGAGATCTGTCCTCCTCTTATCCGCATAAGATTTCAGCCTATCTTGCGCTGCTTTCATCCTCCTTCGAATCAAGTCGATCTTCTCCGAAGTCTCTCTAATCATATCGTGCCCAAGTAAGATCTTATCCGTAGATTCCCACCAACATGTAGGTGGACGACAAGGTCATCCATAAAGAGCTTCGAAAGGTGCCATGCCAATGCTAGACTGAAAGCTATTATTATATGCGAACTCTACCAATGGAAGATGCTCTTCCCATGTACCCCCAAAGTCTAGGATACATAGCCTCAAAAGATCCTCTAGAATACGATTCACCCTCTCAGTCTGGCCGTCCGTCTGAGGATGATATGCGGTGCTCAAACATAACTGAGTCCCTACCGCCTCTTGCAAGCTTCTCCAAAATTCGCTAGTGAAAATAGGATCGCGGTCGCTCACTATGCTAGAAGGAACACCGTGCAAACGAACTATTTCTCTGACGTATACAGAAGCTAACCATGGAGCAGTCCTCTTACTCTTCACGGGAATGAAATGGGCGCTCTTAGTAAGTCTATCTACTATAACCCAAATCCCCGTATTACCCTTACTCGATCTCAGTAATCCGTCAATAAAGTCCATCGAGACGCTTTCCCACTTCCATAGTGGAACCTCCAATGGGTGAAGTAACCCACCGGGTTTCTTTTGCTCTGCTTTTACTTGTTGGCACACCAAGCATCTAGCGACATACTCGGCCACGTCCCTCTTCATACCGGCCCAAAAGAAAACCCGCTTCATGTCTTTGTACATCTTGTCCCCGCCGGGATGAATGGTCATCTTCGAACGATGTGCATCATCAAGAATATTCTTCCTTAGGTCATCGTCTTTTGGTACACAAAGTCTACCGTCCCTACGTAACCAATCCTTATCATCTAGGGTATACCTACGGAGATGGCTTGATGACTCCCCTCCTTTGAGCTTTTCTACTAACTCAACCAACTGCGGGTCGTCTCGCTGTGCCTCGCCAATCCGTCCCAAAAGCGTTGGTCTGACCTCCAAGGATGCTAGCAAACCGGGTACGAAGTCAACGAAAGGTCTAAAATCAAACACAGAGATGAACTCTAAACTTCGCCGCTCAACAAACAAAGGGCTTAAGGATAATCTTTTTCTACTTAAGGCATCGGCCACCACGTTACCCTTGCCAGGGGTATATGCTATCTCAAAGTCGTAGGACGCCAAGAACTCCATCCACCTTTGCTGCCTTAAGTTCAAGTCCTTCTGAGAGAATAAGTATTTTAGCGATTTGTGGTCAGTGAATAATTCGAATTTCTCGCCAAGAAGATAATGACGCCAAGACTTAAGCGCGAAAATAATAGCGGCCAACTCTAGGTCGTGCGTGGGGTAATTCTTCTCATGCGCTCTCAACTGCCTTCCACCATAGGCTATTACCCTGCCCTCTTGCATTAAGACTGCGCCTAGTCCTGTCCCACAAGCGTCAGTATATACGGTAAATAGCTTACTCCCGTCAGGCAGCACTAAGACTGGGGCTGAGGTCAAAGCTCTCTTCAAACGTTGGAACGCATCATCACAATCTACGTCCCATGTGGAAACTAGGTTCTTCTTCGTCAAGCGTGTCAATGGAGCTGATATCTTTGCGAAGTCTTTGATAAACTTCCTATAGTAGCCAGCCAACCCCAAGAAACTTCTCACTTCGGTAGCATTTTTAGGGACCTTCCAATCTTGGATGGCCACCACCTTCGCGGGATCCACGGCTATCCCTTCTTTGGAAACCACGTGCCCCAATAACCGTACTTCCTTCCTCCAGAAGTGACACTTAGAAAAATTAGCCTTAAGGCTATGCGCTCGAAGAGTCTCCAACACTTCCCTAAGATGTAGGGCATGCTCTTCCTCATCCTTAGAAAAGATCAAGATGTCGTCTACAAAGACTACCACGAATTTGTTAAGGTACTCCCTAAACACCCTACTCATCAAATCAACAAAGTACGCGGGGGCGTTTGTCAAACCGAAGGGCATCACTAACCATTCATAAAAACCGTCTGGAGTCCTAAAGGAAGTCTTGTCAATGCTATCCTCAACCACTCTCAACTGATGGAAACCAGTGGCTAAGTCCAACTGCGAAAACACTGAGGCGCCAACTAGCTGATCGAAGAGATCGTCAATCCTCGGCAGTGGGTGTCTGTTCTTCTTAGTAAGCTTATTAAGTTATCTATAGTCCACACAAAGTCTAAGGGACCCATCCGCCTTCGTGGCAAATACTACTGGAGCACCCCACTCCGATATACTATGTCTTATGAACCCCTTCTCAAGCAACTCCTCCACTTGCTTATCGAGTTCCCTCCTTTCACGCGGAGCCATGTGGCGTACTGGCAAAGATACTGGTTTCGCATTATCCACAAGATATATTCGAAAATCTATCTCCCGCTTCAGAGGCAAGCCCTTTACCTCCTCAAACACATCCGAATACTCTCGGACCACTCTAACAGATCGTAGATTTTCCTCAGACCCGTCAAGCGATTCTAAATAACTTAGCATAACAGAATTGATGGGATTACAAAAGATTTCGAGAGTGTTGCCAAGGCGAGTCACGAGCCTAACTACTCTCCTTTCACAATCAAGAACGGCCCCATTTCTGAATAGCCAATCCATTCCTAAAATTAGCCCATAGCTCGTGAAGCCCAACACATAAGCATCACATCTAAACTCAACGCTAAGTATAGAAATTTTCAAATCCAAACACATCATGGACAAATAAGCTGAGCCCCCAATTGGATTCGAAACAACTAAGGGATCCTCTACTAAACTTGTGTTTAAGTGCAGTGATTCAACTAATGATGTAGAGATAAACGAATGCGATGCGCCCGAATCGAATAAGGTACGGACATGATGATCAAACAGAAAAACTAAGCCTTCAACAGAAATGGTTCTACCTCGTTCTTGCAGCGGTGGGACCGCGAGAGCCTTAACTTGTCCCCTTGCTTGCCCTGGTGCTATAAGAGCTTGCACCTGTCCTCCCGAGGTAGCCCCTGCCCTCTGCCCCTTCCTTGGGCAGTCCTTCACTAAATGTCCCGCATCGCCACAATGAAAACAGCCAGTCTTCTTTTTCTTTCGGTAGTCTTTGCTGAGATGGCCTGGGGTCCCACAGTTAAAGCACTTCTTGTTTCCATTGCCGTTATTGTCTTTTCCACCCTTCTTGTTTTGCTGTTGTGGTTTCTTCTTATCCCCTTTCTTCTCGGGTGCCTTATTAGCATTAGCGCTTTTCTCCTTGTGCATGAGCGCCATTTCTACTAGCCTCTCAAAGGTGGCCCCCATAGGGATGTTGGTCATGGCCAACCCTTGCAACGGTTCATTCAAGCCATTCACGAACCTTAGAGCCTTCTTCTTCGGCGTGTTTACTAAGTCCAAACCAAACCTTGCTAGCTGATTAAATTTGTTGACATATTCTTTCACTGACGAGCTTCCTTGCTTCAATGTCAAGAACCTTTCCATATATAGATTTTCTTCCGCCCTAGAGAGAAACTTCGCCTCAAACCTACACCTAAAATCCGCCCAAGAGTCAACATGACGCTCCCCATTAGTGACCTCACACCAAAACGAGGCCTCTCCCTTCATTAGCCAAGCTGCTAATCTAACTCTCCTCCCTTCTTCCACTTCAAAGATTTCTAGCAATTCTTCCATCTCCTTAAGCTAATCTCTAGCTTCCACAAACGTTTCTGACCCTAGAAAGGGTTTTCCACCCATAGCTTTAAATTCCTTGCTCGTCTTTGCAAAAGTATCTATGCGAGGAGGAGGAGGAGGAATGGGTGCAACTGGTGGTGGAGGAACATTGGCCGGACTTGCAGCGGCCCTAGCCTCTAACAGCCTCCTATACCATCTTGGTATCGTTACACCGTCAGGTAGGTTAAGATCTTCAGCCATGCTGAAACGAAAAAGGAAAGATTCAAAATGGAGAATTCGAAAGATAAAGATATATGGCTATTGGGGATTATGTTTTTTTCATAAAAACTTCCTCTTTAAATTTCTCATTAAAACATGTTTTTGAAGGCACTTCTTCAAAAAAATAACTATTTTTCTAAAGTATTTTTATCTGTTCTGGTAACCTTAAGCTCTGATACCATGTGTAACACCCCACGTCCATTAATGTCACTCACAAAGGGAATGCATTAACTTCCATGGAGGTTATAAGTGAATATAGAACAGAAAAATTACAACAAGACAGATAATAAGTAGTACTTGGAAATCTAAAACTTCATTTTATTGCAGCTGAAACATGTTTATTACATCACAAAACCATTAATCAGGGTCAAGTACATTATCCATCTTCATAAAACAAGATACGTAATCCCATTACACAAATAGCCATTAAAGAAGATAACAAGCTGGACTTTACTTCAAGGGTCCAAGCTTTCCAAAGAGATGAAGCAATCCAATCAAGCTCCACTAGAGCTGGGCCCAACCTGAGGACCTGGAGGGGGAAAAAGGATAGAAATGGAGGGGGTCAGACATAAAGTCTGGCGAGTATGACAATTCTAACAATACTATTATCAAAATAACTAGACTAAGGCATAAGCTGGAAGACAAGTAAATGTCTATGAACTATTAGGTATGGAATGAACAGATAAAGATAACGTGAAGGATAACGTTAAAGGCATACCTAATTACTAACGAATAATTACTACACTGCACCGCACATTACTACACTGCACCAGTCACCCTAAAGGTTGATCCCACTTGCTTCACACAGAAACATATAAATAGCCTTACGTACCCCTAGCTGACTACATAGGTGTCGTCTGCCCCTGTCTCCACTAGGTGTACCCCACTACCTACTTTCGATCGGCTCCCTACTCGTAGATACCCGTGCTGGCCCCACAGTGGGGTGTATCACTCCCCTAAAGTGGCAACCCGGTACAACTGAGAATGCACGGCTTATACCTACACGATGCAACAACGTTTTACCTACCAGCCCGGGTCCACACACGCATATGAAACCCGTTGGACTTGCGTTGCCACCGCTCCCCGTTTTGGCCTCTTATAGTCAAGCCCAGTATGCGTGTCCCGTCCTCGACTTGGGTCGAGCCAACAAAGATACGTTTGGGATACTGGTCGAAATGGGCCCCCACAAGCTACCCACCTAAGCTTGTCATTAATATATCCCACTTAACCCTCTAAGTCATGTTCATTTACATGTGTGTTTGGTTAAGTCTTACTAATCGTATTTCACATGCCACTAAGGGCACCCACAAGATTCCTCATGCCACCCAAGGCACCTACTTAACCCCCATGTCCCACCTTACATGTTTATCTGGTTAAGTATTTCTTAATTCATTCAGGCCATAACCTCATAAAGACCTCTCACATTAGACTGACATTTATGGCAGCTGGATTTGTCGGGCGGGTCCGGGCAGTCTTACACCATAAAAGAGTCTAACCTCGTGTCTTTACAACCGTTATGCTTTAGTTTAGGCCTAGGACCTCTCACATTGGGCTGACATTTGTGACCACTGGATTTGCCGGGCGGGTCCGGGCAGGTTTACGTCACAAACGAGTCCAACCTCGTGTCCTAAGCATTGATTATCACTTATAATCTTTTACCCCAGTTTTAATAATTCCCTATTCAAATTATTAATTAACTTAAGTTTAATGATGCCCATAATTGACTCAATTATGGTCATCCTCTCATGGCATGCAAAATCATATCAATTGCACCCCAACATCTTAATATTAAATCCTTAATATTACCCCTACCCCACGTTTATACGTTCGCTTATTCAACGCATAATATAGGCTAGACTTGAATAGTCTAACGCATAGCACAAAGATAAATTATCACAACATATAGACAATTAAAATAAATCTAATCATAATAGGGGTGAAACTTGCATAAACTACGCATGTTAAGGATCAAAACGTGTCAACTTGTTAAATGTCACAATTTACATGATATGATCATAGCCCAAATCTATACATAAACTTACATATGGGGTTTTTAGGCAACATAATGATGGTGTGAACTAGCATAGGATATCACATATGTCATAGCAAAATTCTAGATGTCATAGTAGATGTCATGGCATATGTTCATAACTTTTCTAATCAATTTAACTTGCATATGTAACTTGTCATATAGATCAACATAGCCCAAACATGATGATTTAATTTATATGAACTAACTAGCGTAGATAGTAACATCATGGCTTTTTACATGTATGATTCATCGCAACTTAGCATAGAAACTTTCAACATACATAACATCATCATAGCATGATTTACAACATATAGGATATCATCACCACATAGCATAGAATTTATAACATACATGATAGCATATGACAATTCACATCATCTACTCATAATCCATTCATGACTCAACCTAATTAAAATAATAATAATCTTGTTAAGACTATCATACTCACAATTATAGAAGAAAGAGAGTCTTGATTTGCTTTATAGTTGAGTAGAATTAGATTAGGAGCGAGTTGGATTAGCTATCTTCTTCTTTAGTTGGCGGCGGCTATGCTGAATTCCATGGCGACGGCATGACGGAAGCTCTTCTATTTTTAATGATGTTTAGGGGTAGTATTAGGGTGTATTTATAGGTGTAGTTAATTGTTTTAGGCCTTTAGATAAACCCTAGGATAGATTAGAGCCGTCAGATTTCGTCACAGCCCCCAAAACCCAGCCCAAAACCCATTCAGGTGCACCCAGGTCGCCTGGGCTCGACCAGGGAGGTTGACCCCCAGGTCGACCCTAGGGTCGACACCCATGTCGACCTAGTGGGCAGGTCGACACCCATGTCGACCTGGTGGGCAGGTCGACCCCCAGGTCGACCTGGTCTGGGTGGGAATTTTTCCCGCCCAGCCTGTTTGGGCTGAATTTTCGAAATTTGAATTTTCTGAATCTGTTTTGAATTTTCTGAAACTTCCGATGGCCATAACTTCTTCATACGAAGTCCAATTCACGCAAACTCGGACTCTATTTCAACCAAAATTCCGAGATGAACACAATGGCGCAACCCGTTTCCCACAATTCTCACGTCTGAGATTAGTTATTCTTTAATTTGTGGATATTAATATTAACAGAGTTATGGGGTGTTACAGAAATCCAAGCCATACATGAAAGAGTCTTGGAGCTTGGTAAGATCCGAACTAAGCTGTATTCCCACCCTGTGAACCTGGGGGGGAACGGAAGAAAAAGGGGCGAAACAAAACGGGTCAGTCATAAAGACTGAGTAAGTCCTAGTGACTTTCAGCACAAAAATAGTTAAGGATAATATGGCATGAGTAAACTGAAAGTAAACATAAGCATGATGACAAGATAAGCCACAGGCAAGATAACTAAGGTTAACATGATGTGATTTTTGTCAAGTAACATCACAAGGTTCCCATTCAAGATAAACTAAGTATAATTTCGTAAGATTCCTATCAAACATAACAAGATTCCTCTGCTTCGCCATTAAAATATTTCTATGAGATCTACTTGCTCTACACCACCTAACTAGCATCTTTACAAGTGTCTTACATGGAATGTTTCGTATTCCTACTAGTACTCCAACTAGTGTCCTCTGTAACAAGGATCCTTACCCCCTACTAGTGTCCCAACTAGTAGTCCGTGTTATATAATAAGGTGATCCCGCCCACTACTTAGAAATCATAATACTAGTCTTACGTACCACTACCTGACTACATAGGTGCCGCCTGCCCCTATCTCCACTAGGTGTAAATCATAATACTAGTCTTACGTACCCCTAGCTGACTACATAGGTGTCGCCTGCCCCTATCTCCACTAGGTGTACCCACCAAACCCCATGCGATCGGCTCCCTAACTCGTAGATACCCGTGCTGGCCCCACAGTGGGGTGTATCACTCCCCTAAAGTGGCAACCCGATACAACTTGAGAATGCACGGCTTATACCTACACGATGCAACAACGTCTTACCTACCATCCCGGGTCCACACACGCATATGAAACCCGTTGGACTTGCGTTGCCACCGCTAACCCGTTTTGACCTCTTACAATCAAACCCAGTATGCGTGTCCCGTCCTCGACATGGGTCGAGCTCACAAAGATACGTAATGGGCTACTGGTCTGAAAAGGGTCCCCTTTTCTCGACACAAGCTTCCCACCTATGCTTGGTCCCCTCTAGTAATTCTTACTTAACCCCTTCTTATTCATGTCCACTTACATGCTCAAATTTTGGTTAAGTATACACCAGTTATGTCTTACATATTACCCATATCCCCCTCTTAACCCCTACATCATCCTCATGTCTTAATACATGCTTTATCTTGGTTAAGTGCTTATAGGTTATATTTTAAATGTCATTCATATTATCCCCAACATCTGGGTTTAACCAAGCGCCTTGGCTTTATCTGCCATTAGACCCTATGTCTATCCATTAATTATGCGCTTGTGCTACCTCATCAGTCTTATCATTTTAACTTGGTTATTTCCATTCATACCAACCTTCAACTTTGCTTATTAATTCAATTCTTAACTTGCACTATATTAAGTCCATTAATAAGCCCACAACATGTTATTCTTATGATTCATACATTAACCCCCGTTATGGTACAATAACATGTTCTTATTCAATCTTTACAACCAAGTACCCCTTAACTTACAAACACACTGGAGAGAGAGAATAATTCCCTAAATACCAACCCTGAAGACCGGAATCAACATCAGATTGATACTCAGAGGATTATCCAACCTAACCAATGTTTTGTTCCTTTTTATAATATAACTTATGTCGCCTTCAATTGTAAATTCATTCTTGTCTTTACATAATGCTTAATCTACAATGAAGCACATCTTTCCTTATTACATAAGTTATCTCATCTTATCTATTGTTCCGCCTAACTTACTTTATTCCATAAGTTCATTCCCACTTAGACATTAATAAAGATTTACTTAACTCAACCATTCATGTCATAACAGTTAAGTGCCATTAACCTGGTCATTTACTTAACCCACTCATTCATACTATATTGGTTAAGTGTCATTAGCCTAATCATATTACTTAACCCACCCATTCATACCATATTGGTTAAGTGTTCTTAGTTTACTTAACCCTATCCACTGGTCTAATTTCCATGTTATGTTGGTTAAGTATTACTATTCGTATTTCCACATGTCACCCACATGTCACTCACTTAACCCCCATGCCCCACCACATGTTTATCTGGTTAAGTATTTCTTAATTCATTAAGGCCGTAACCCTATAAAGACCTCTCACATTAGACTGACATTTATGGCAGCTGGAATTGCCGGGCGGGTCCGGGCAGTCTTACGCCATAAAAGAGTCTAACCTCGTGTCTTTACAATTGTTACGCTTTTAATTTGGGCCTAGGACCTCTCACATTGGGCTACCATTTGTGACTACTGGATTTGTCGGGCGGGTCCGGGCAGTTTTACGTCACAAATGAGTCCAACCTCGTGTCCTAAGAATTGATTATCGCTTATAATCTTTTACCCCAATCATAATAATTTCCCTATTCAAATTATTAATTAATTCCTATTTTAACGATGTCCATAATTGACTCAATTATGTTCATCAATTAATGGTATGCAAAATCATACCAATTTTACCATAATTTATCTTATGCCATTAAAGGCAACTTATCTCAATTTATATTTATCCCTCCTTTAAGGCTATTTCATGCCAACTACCAAAAACCCACTTAGGCGTGTTCATTTTAGCCCCTTTTCAAGACATAAATTATCATATGTGTTTCAACTACAAATCTCACATAATTAACATATGCCCAAGTTCTAGATTACATGTCCGTTTTACATATGCCTAATTCATACCAAATTTACATATGTTCAGTTCATGCCATTTTATATGTATGCCAATTTTTATGTCAATTTACACATATCAAGTTCTAGCCAAAAATTACATATGCCAATCCCAATTCTTACAATTACCATTTTAATGGCAATACCCAATTATCAAATTTCATATTAATTGCAATAATACCCATATATCCAATTTTCATGTTATGCCATCAATTCCACCAATCACATATATCCAAATAGGTAATATTCCCATACTTTTCCCCGTATTCAATCGTACGCAAAATCGTGGTTTAGGCCTAGATCCGAAATTGATCTAGGTTCATCAAAAGAAAATAAATAGGGGAAAGGTAGAATTTTGCAATAAACCAGATCAGAGAGAAAACCGCATAAAATCATCATGATAGGCATAAAGATTGGATCTTGATAATAATATCAACATGAATCCAAGAAACTGATTTACAATGACTGAATAGAGCATGAACTAGACATAAGAATGGAGATGAACAAGTCTCAAAACTCAAGGTTCAAAGGTAAACAGGAATAGGTCTGAATTGATAAACATGCTTATATCCAATTACACTTTATTCCATAGCCATATTAAAATTAAGTATTTTAATCTAAAAAGTAACTAGAACTTACATAGCATGGCTAGAGAATTTAAGAACTGAAATCGATGTAGAAACGTTGTAGCGTTGTTGATTCATCTCCTTGAACTGTTGTAGAAGTCTTCCTCTTTGCATTGGATCACGTACGAAAGCTTAAGAAGAAGATTAGAGACGGCGGCCATGACCAAGATGGATTTCAGCAGCATAATGGTGTAAGAATTATTTGTGTGAGTTAGGCTAGGTCTTAGGTTGTTTTTATAGGTGTAGCAACTCATTTCAGCCATCGGATTAACCCTAAAACTGATCCGGACCATCAAAACTCATCCCGGGCCTCAAAAATGGGTTCTGAGCCACACCAGGCCGACCAGGTCGACCTATACAGGGGGGAGGTCGACACTACAGTCGACCTGGGGGGCAGGTCGACTATGCAGTCGACACTACCGTCGACCTGGGGTCAGTCTGCCTGAAAGTCTGCTGAATCTTGTTTTGGCCATATCTTGGTCATACGAACTCCGATTTTCGAAAACTTGGACACTATTTCATGTAGAATTTCGAGAGGAACGCAATGGTGATGTCCATTTTACCTAATTCATGATTCTTAAATTAATTATCCTTATTTTACTATCTTTTCCGTTATACACACCGTTATCGAACTAATTTTTCTTCTCCTCCATGTATTAATTAATTCTTCTTATGCATCACCGTTATTTACCTATCTAAGAATATTTTCATATATTTTATTTTAATTTTTTATTTATATTGAAAAAAATGCGAGGTGTTACACAACGAGCTTTTATTCTTAATTTGAATAATTTCTCGATCTAATTAAACGTTAAAAACAACTTAGTGCCTGATGTGGGGAAGGGGTCTCCTGTAAATGGACCTTTGATTCTTTGTTTTTTAGAATAAAAAAAATCCTACCATATTTTCTATTATGGATTGGAAACTAATGTGTAGAAGAAACAGTATACTGAAAAAAACAATTTCCAAAGTCAAAAGAGCGATTGGGTTGCAAAAATAATTTTTTTTTATCCCCTGATAATTTATTTAATATTAATAGAACGAAGATAAACCTATTGGATAGTAGAAGGAGGGAGGAAAAAGATCTGTTGATTGGACTCTGTATTTCCAGGGTATATTTTTTTTTCATACATGATACATACTCTGTTCTGACCATATTGCACTATGTATAATTTGATAATACAAGAAATACCTATTTTTTTTGGTTCAAGTAGAAATTGAAGTCAATGGAAGAATTACAAGGATATTTAGAAAAAGGTAGATCTTGGCAGCAATATTTCCTATATCTGTTACTCTTTCTGGAGTATATTCGTGCACTTGCTCATGATCATGGTTTAAATGGTTTGATTTTTTATGAACCCGTAGAAATTTTTGGTTACGATAATAAATCTAATTTATCACTTGTAAAACGTTTAATTACTAGAATCTATCAAAAGAATTCTTTGATTTCTTCGGTTAATTATTCTAACCAAAATTTATTTATTGGTCACACTCACAACATTTTTTTTATTCTCATTTTTATTCTCAAATTATATCAGAATGTTTTGCAATTATTGTAGAAATTCCATTTTCCTTGCGATTAGTATCTTATTTAGAAAAAAAGAAATACCCAAATATCATAATTTACGATCAATTCATTCAATTTTTCCTTTTTTAGAGGACAAATTATTGTATTTAAATTATGTTTTAGATATATTAATGCCTCATATATGGAAATCCTGGTTCAAATCCTTTAGTGTGGGATTCAAGATCTTCCCTTTTTACACTTATTACGATTCTTTCTTCATGAGTACCATAATTGGAGTAATCTCTCAATTACTCAGAAGAAATCTATTTATGTTTTTTCAAAAGAAAATAAAAGATTTTTTTGGTTCCTATATAATTCTTATGTATTTGAATGCGAAATTTTATTAGTGCTTATTCGTAAACAATCCTCTTATTTACGATTAACTTCTTTTAGAACTTTTATTGAGCGAATACATTTCTATGGAAAAATAGAACATCTTCAAATTGAATATTTTTTAGTAGTATGGAAATATCATTTTGTCAATTTTTGGCAATATCTTGGGTTATCTTGCAAGTTTACAAAAAAAATCTTTGGCTATAAGGAATAAAATGTTAAAGAATTCATATCTAATAGATACTATTACTAATAAATTTGATACCATAATCCCAGTTATTCTTCTTATTGGATCCTTATCTAAAGGTAAATTTTGTACCGTATCGGGCCATCCTATTAGTAAGCCAATCTGGGCCGATTTCTCAGATTCTGATATTCTCAATAGATTTGGTCGAATATGTAGAAATCTTTCTCATTATTACTGTGGATCCTCAAAAAAACAGGGTTTGTATCGAATAAAGTATATACTTCGACTTTCGTGTGCTAAAACTTTGGCTCGTAATCATAAAAGTACAGTACGCATTTTTTTGCATAGATTAGTTTCGGAGTTATTAGAAGAATTCTTTACGGAA